>JAMJFZ010003396.1:5102500-5222500 GCA_026225945.1 Cricetomys ansorgei
CACCATAAGGACAGTCTGCTGAGACGGCGAACTTGATACATGGGGAAGGAAAGACCAAAAGAAGGTCAGAGAGATGGAACAAGGTCATAAAATCTCTGCATCAGATCTTACCTTGGGAATTTCAAATCAGATTTGTTTGAAACTTGTTTTGCAAAATCAGTTTGGGGGGGATGTCCCGTCACTTGCAAACCACAGAAATTGTGGCACTTGTATGTATGTGATCGTGTGTGTGCACATGTGTACACAAGGGCCAGAGTCAACATCAGCTATCTTTCTCAATCATTTCTCCATCTTACTATTTTCTAAAACTTCTTCAGTGTGTATGTGTGTGTTTCTGTGTGTGGCGAGTATACGGAGGCTTCCATGTGTCATGTTGCATGTATAGAGATCAGAGGACAACTGTGCGGAGTTGTTGTTCTCCTTCCTTTATGAGTGTCCAGATGTCAATCTGCCAGGCTCAACTTGCCAGCTCATGTGGCAAGTGTCTTTATCTGTTGAGCTATCTCACCAGCTCTCCACCTTACCTTTTAAGACAGTGTCTCTCTGTCTCCCCTGAGATTACAGGTGCACACCAGTACACTATTTTACATAGGTGCTAGAAACCCAAACTCAGGTCCTCATACTTGCATAATACTTTATCAACTAAGCCATCTCCTTATTCATATACATATGATATCATTATAGATGGTTGTGAGCCACCATGTGGTTTCTGGGAATTGAACTCACAACCTCAGGAAGAGCAGTCAGTGCTCTTAACCGCTGATCCATCTCTCCAACCCCACCAAAATAAAATTTGAAATGCATGAACTGCTTACATGAAATGAAACTTCCTTAACTCTGATCTAGTGCATCTACTTAATGAAATTTACAGTTGAGCACAATATAAATCCACGTCCAAATCACCTTTTCCAGAAGAAAGGTAAAAATCAGCAATAAAAATCCATGGTCAATTTGCAATTGTGTGTATTCATTCAAATTTCTGTTTAAAAAGACAAAGTCAGCCAGTTGAAAGTGTGGTTTTGTTGTTTGTAAACATGTGCAAGAGAACTCCATTAAGGATGGATGTGCATCTAGGTTTTAGAATGAACACTGGACCCAGAGGCAGCTACTGGAAACTAATGACTAAAAGGAAAATAATATTTCCAGATAGTTGTCATAGCAGCCAGTTCATTTTGCACAAAATAGAAACCATTGCTTTTTAGCAGGCTTTAGCAGAGGAAAACTGCTACCATAAAGACAGCCTTTAACTGAGTTTGTGTTTTGTTTTTAATCTATTCATTGATTTTGGTTTTATTACTGTACACAGCCTTCAGACTATACTCTAATTGCATTTTTTAATTCCAAATATTTTAAATCACTAATTAAAATATACATATGATTTGGGTTTAAGAACACCTGCACTGCTCTTGAAACCTTTCCATCAGGCTATGGAGGAGAGCTTAGCAGCAGCTTTGGCTACATGCACAGTTGAAATCATGTGGAAATTTGAACAAAGCAGTAAGTGTTGAGGAAGAAGAGGACCAGCAGATTTCACTGCTGCTTTCAGATGTTGTCCTTTAGACAGGCACAATAGAAGTGGGGAGTAGCCGTTTTCTCTTGTGCCTTCTTGCACAGTCACAGGGGAGTAATCTTAGAAATTAGGGGCACTTCAGGACACATAAGAAAGTGGGTGACAGCTGGGCAGTGGTACACACGCCTTTAATCCCAGCACTCAGGAGGCAGAGGCAGGTGGATCCCTGGGAGTTCGAGGCCAGCCTGGTCTGCAGAGTGAGTTCCAGGAACAAAAAAAAAAAAAAGAAAAAAGAAAGAAAGAAAGAAGAAAAAAAAAAAAAAGAAAAAGGGTGCCAAAGTATTTTGGGCTGATCTATTTCTAGAATGTCTGTTTATATAAAATCTTGTCTCACTGAATGTGCCTGTAGATAATTTGGAAGACTATAGATAGATAGCTAATTGAAGATTATAGATAGCTAGTCTCGAGTGGAATGCGACATAGAGGACTTCTTCACCATTAAGACAGGCCCTTGCCTATCAATCACACTGTCTCCTGTCCCATCTGCCTTCTTCTCTTTCCATTTCTTCTTTAAGATAAAGGACACATGGCCCTAATTATTATAAAAATCAAGTATCATCCTAAATTAGGACACCCACATGAGCCATTATCTTCCATTAACATCTTAGAACAAATCAGTACTTTGTATTAACTAATGTTCTTTACACTTCCTGAGATGAGCCATGTCTAAGGCAAAATAAACAAAAAACAAAACAAAACAAAAACCTCCCACACCATCCAACACTGTGATCCAAGACATATTACACACATAAACTAGGGCACATTGGCAGTTGGTGAGCAGATTAAAGACATTGTTAAAGTGATATGGGAAACAGCTACCAGTGGGAAATGTTGAGGCTCGTCAATCAGTAGGGTTTGTATTTTCCCTCATATAGGAAACTCCCACTAAACAGTGAAAATTCAAATTAGGGGGTTTTATATGACAAGGAATCTGATAGTAGGAAATGCAGCCACTTTCCTCCTTTCAACCAAACCACGCACCTTTCTTCTTAATACCTGTGCACACATGATCACAATGGCCAGTCTACTGCCATCATGACACACCCATTCAGGACAGAATGAGAATGGCCACTTTTAGTAGGAGAATGTTTTATTCGCAGCAGTTCTCAGATGCAGCAAGGTCAATGTGCAGGACTAATGGAAAATGGCACATGCCAACAGTCTACTTCCTTCTAAAGAAAATGTTTTGGAAGCCTACAGACCTCTGATTGGCCAGAATTACGTCATACCTCTCTTCCAGCTGTGAGAGACATGGGAAATCAAACTGTTGTGGTGAAACATTGCAAAATCAAAATTAAGCTGCATAATGTGGAAGTTAAACACAGCTTATAGAGTTTAAACATGGCCTGGGTTTAAAGCCCTGCTCTTTTATTTACTAGCTGTGTGACTGAGCTGAGTTACCCAATTATTCTGTGCCTTAGTTTTCTCATCTGTAAACTAAATATAATAGCCCCCTCCCCCACTACAACTGTTGTAAGGATTAAAGGAGTTAGTATGTTCACTGCATATTTCTCCCTCTCCCTCTCCCTCTCCCTATCTCCGCCCCCCTCTCTCGATAGACAGATAGATAAATGATGTTTTCAAAATAAGAATGAATACAATTTATCTAGAGCTGTGTTTTTCCACTGTGACACTTCTGTCATTGAGGCCAAGTGACTCTACTGTGAAGAGCTCCTGTCATCACAAAAATAACCCAGAAAGATCCCAGGCATTGTCAAAAAGGCCTTTTAAGACATCCTACCCACTAGGGCACTTTGATTTGTCACAATCAGGTGCTGAGAGTGGGTGCTGTAGACATTTAATGAATAGAGGCAAGTAATGCTGCAAAACACATTAATGCTATCACGCATAGGAACATTCCTGTGACACAGTTACCCAGTCCAATTCACAGGGTTGTGATGAGAAAACACTCATCTAAAGAAAGAAGGGTATGAGACCAAAGACAGGGCAGTTCCTTGTAGTTCTTTGTAGTTCTCTTCATACTGCTTTCATTTTTTTCTTTTCACAAGATTTGGGAAGGAGATACAGGTGATGTAGGGAGAGGACACTGAAACTGTCTTGTGGTGGAGTATCTTACTTACTGCTCTATTGCTGTGAAGAGACACCATGACCAAGACAACTCTTATAAAATAAAGCATTCAATTGGGGGCTTGCCTACAATATCAGAGATTAGTCTATGATCATCGTGGTGGGGAGCAGACAGGTGTGGCACTGGAACAGTAGCTGAGAGCTTTACATCCTGATCCACAGGCAGCAAGCAGAGAAAGAGACACTGGGCTGGTATGGGCTTTTGAAACTTCAAAAACTTACTGGCACACCTCCACCAACAAGACCACACCACCTAATCCTTCCCAAACAGGTCCACTAACTGAAGGCAAGCATTCAAACATATGAGCCTATGGAGGTCATTCTCATTCAAACCACCACAGGGAGGTTGAGAACAAATGTCAAAAGTAGCCACCATGCTGGGCTACAGGGCTCACTTGAGGCATACAGTGATGAAATTAGTATAAAACCACTCAGCCTGGGTGTATGTTTTTCTTGGGCCAGAGGCAGAGTATTGAGTTGAATTGAAGAGATTCTAATTTTGCCAACAATTATAAGGAAGCAGCCTGGTGTACTGGTAAACACCTGTAATCTCAACATTCTGGAGGCAGAAGCAGGTGTATCAATCCAAGTTCGAGGCCAGCCTGGTCTTCATGTCAAATCTCAGGCCAGCCCCAGCTTCACAGTGAGATCTTGTCTCAAAAAATAAAAACAGCTAGGTATGCTGGCACATGCCTTTAATCCTAAAACCTGGGAGGCAGAGTCAGGTGATCTCCTGAGTTCAAGGCCAGCCTGGTCTATCCAGCAAGTTTCAAGTCAGCCAAGATTAAATAGAGAGACCCAGTCAAAGCACTAATAAAATGGAAAACACTATATATATATATATATATATATATATATATATATATGGCACCAATGAGGCAGACAAGAAGGGATAAAAATAGCTACAGAATCTGAGTTGGATTAGAAGGCAGAGAGATATAAGGTGTGTGGGAAAATCAGACTCAAAAGCAATGTATGTGTATTACAGAAGGCAGTTTCAAAGTGTTTTGAACATGGTGAGCTAGAAGAGGTAAGGCAATCTCTGCCATGCTGTAATAGTGATTTGCTTCCCCAACTCAGTTCTCACTAAGGACAGAATGAGACAGTCTGCAAAGGAAATCAGATAAATGAAGCTTCCTAACTCGGGCTAGGGTTTCTTAAATGAAATTGCTTTCCATCAGTAAAGCCAAACACTGGAGAAGCAACACCAACCATCTGTGAAATCAGGGAACTCAAAACCTCTGAGGTGACTTCTAGTCTCCATTATTCGTTTGTTTACATAGTTTTCCTATAGTTGTTCAGATGCCTGGGGGTATACTCCGGGGCATCAGGCCTCACACATTTAACTGAGCAAACTGAAACTCCAGGCGAAACTATCACCACTGGAGGCATCATCAAGTTGAAAGTCATCAGCAATTGCTTCTAGCATGCTCACAGTTACTACCTTTGAGAATCTTGTTTAAAAATTGCAGAAGATTAAAATATGCATATCCACTTCCCTACTTTCACACAGAGAAAATGTACAAAAGGCATAGGAGAACAACATGGAGCCTTACTTGATCCTTGCACATTTACTTAAGCCTCAGCAGTGTGAGTACCCGCCCCGCCCTACCACTCCTCAGCTGCAAGGTCATGGGCAAGGTACTTCAACTTCTCCAATTCAATTTCTTCAACTTAAAAATCGAGATCGTAATGCATGGTTACCTCACAAGGCTATTACCCAAGAATGAATGTGAGAGTACTTTGCAAACTATCTTGTACTTGACTAATAATAGTCATTGTGACTATACTTTGAGAGGGATAGGTGGAGTCTTCCCTTCTAGTTAGAATGGAGAAAAGGAAGAGAAAAATTTTCTCCACAGTAGAAATCTCTGTGGCATGCATTAGTGGAGTCCCAGTCTCATTTCTACAAGAAATGCAAGTATAGAAATTTGGCAAAGCTTGTACCTGGCAAATGACCCTTATAGCCAAGGGCAGAGGTGGAAATCTCCAGGGAAAGCAAAGCATTCCTTAGAAACACAAACCAAAACACAATGGATAGGTAAAAATTTAGGGCCAATGCTTGAGCATCTTGTTTTGAATTAATAGAGGTTTTAGAAATAGGTGGGTTACAGCCACTGGCAAGTAGAAAATACAGCTTTTGTGAATTCATTCTTCGGCTGATGGCTGGCCACTCATGGCTATTTCATAGCTAACAAACTAGGTACCAGGTACTCAATATTCCTCTAAAAAATGTATCAAAGAAAAGGCAGGCTGGAGCTGAGGATATAGCGCTCAGGTGGTCGCGTGCTCACTGCCAGACATAAAGCTCTGGTTTCACTATTCAGACCTCATAAAGCTGGGCATAGTGCATGTGCCTGTAATCATAGAACTCAGGAGATAGAGGCAAGAGGATTCGAAATTTGAAATCATCCTAGGCTACAGCCAGTTTAAGGGCAGCCTGGACTACATGAGATTTGGTCTTAAACAAAAAGAAACTCAGAAAATATCATTAACTCTAAGCTTGCCTTTAACTAGGTCTGTGAAGAAACAAAGAATAACAAGTGCCTTCATTTTTCTATCTGGAAAATGAAGCCATCATTTAGACCCAGAGTGAAAGTAGAGAAGCCTATAAAGGAGATGGGAATTGGAATGTTGAATTGACACAATGGTACTAAAATCCACTCTCCTCCACGTTTGTGCCCATTCCACCCTCAACCCCATCCCAACCTGTTTCTCCCTTCTGCATTATCGGAAAAACAGGAGTTAGTGGAAGGGTCTTATTTATAAGCAGTATTGTGTCTCCATTATCCTGCCAGCCTCAGAGGAAGATGCCAGGAGAAAGGACAACCGCCGCTCCCAGGTCACGTCCAGCAGGTGGTTAAAGATACTCCTAAACGGTTTTGGTTTTTTTGTTTGTTTGTTTTTTGCTTTTTCTGAGACAGGATTTCTCTGTTGTGACTCTGGCTATCCTGTAACTTGCTCTGTAGACCAGGACGGCCTCAAACTCAGAGATCTGCCTGCCTCTTCCTCACGAGTGCTGGGTTTAAAGGCATGTGCCGCCATCCACAGGCTGTAAATGGTTTTCAGGTTTTCAAGCTTGAGGGTGGTGAGCAATCCTAGGATGGTGACAAAGATCTACCCAGAAGCCCTGGAGAAGGCAAAATGAACAATAAAAAGCAAGAAATCTACCTGAGAGCCCTTGCTGATGGAGAGTTCCAAAACCTTACCTTTAACTAGGTCTGTGAAGAAACAAAGAATACCAAGTGCTTTCATTTTTCTATCTGGAAAACGATGCTAACATTTAGACCCAGAGTGAAGCAGGGTCAGAGCGTTGGGTGTAAGGTTCTGCTGCTACCATTTGAATTCTTCATAACCTAACAAACACGGGACAGTTTCATTTTGCACCAGGCCTCTCAAGTTATGTGATGCAGCTAGTGTATTTCCTTCTGTGACAACCATGACAACCACGAAGAGTTGGCATGCACACAACCACTAATTCCAGCCCTAGAAAAATGGGACCACAGGAGAGAGCCCTGAGAATTTCATTCTCTCGGTGACATCAGGAAAGGCATAATGTTGGGAGTTAAGAGGACTGCAGCCTTGAACCTTTTTCAATCCTGGCAAGGTAGATGCCATCATAAGCATGATGCCTCACGCCCTAACCTCACTCTGCAATGACTGATCTTCAGCACGAGTAGCCACGTCCTGGTCCTCCATGCCCAGAGTTCAGAGCCTAGACGCTGCGGCTTTTTAATGACTTCCTTCCAACCTGGCAGCTGAACAGGATGAACTTCCATCCTTCTGAGGCCTCGCCACTGCTGAAGAAAGTTTGGAAGTCAGGAAGTTAGAGGGACCCAGGTCCTGGATCAACCCGGGGTTTCAGGTGGCCATGGCTCTGAGGGCCATAAGGTGGGCTAGCCGCTAAAACTCCTGTGCCCAGGATCAAATTCCGGCTTTAAACTCCCCGCCTCTGAGAAGGGGCGGGACCATGGCGGAAAGCATCTTTCTGCGGAGACAGAGTCTGGCTGCACCCTCTGAAAAAGCTAGTAATCAGGCAGGTGGCAGCGCAGGTTCCATAGTGTAGCGGTTATCACGTCTGCTTTACACGCAGAAGGTCCTGGGTTCGAGCCCCAGTGGAACCACGTTTGGGAGATGTGTTTCTGTTTGGCTTTTCTACACGTACCCTGAATAAAAAAAAAAAAAAAAACCTTTGACTTTTTTTCTTTGACCTAAATTTTTCCGACACCTTTATATCTCAGTAGTAAAGTGACAGGTACCTCTTCTCGGCTAACGTCGCAGCAGTCACAAGATCCCAGAGTGAGACAGCCCAGAGTGGAGGCAGGGCTACTCTGCCGTCTGCCCCAAATCCAAGGTGCTCCAGGATACTTGAGCAGGAGCGCCCAGCAGCAACCCTTCCTCCGAAGCCAGAACAGGTTGACCCGGAAACATTCCACGAAAATACATCAACACAGCCGCGTTTTGACATCAGCTGAAGTTTTTATAGGTTATGATTAAAAATGTAATATCTCATCCAACTCTTTAGCATCTTATTCACTCTAAACTGCAGAGCAAGAACAAAAGCATAGTCCTTTTCAATGTAGCTGAAGAGTTAGTGGAATGAATATTCCTCCCTTTAAGGACAAATTCATATACAGTTTAGGATAAATGCGATACTTCAAAATTTATTAATTGAATGTAGTCGTTGACAACTTCATACATGTGTATAATGTGTCCTGATTACTCTCACACACACACACCACCCAATAGACACCCAGTAAGTGCTGACTGATGGCTGTTTCTTCATTTTCGCTCCCATTCTTACAGTTTCGTTGCAGGGAGGACTTTTTTTGGGGGGAGTGTGAAGGGACGTTTTTATCTTTGACAAGAAGAATGAGTAGAAAGGTTTCCGGGATCCTAGAGGCTAAAGGGCCAGGAGTAAGATGACGGTAGCAGAGAGCTAAAAGGGAAAAGAGAAACTTTAGTTGTTGTTTTTTTTTCTTGGCTCCCCCGACACACACACACGGTTTCGTTTATACAGTATATAAATTTACATAGTTTTCTAATTCAAAAAAATATAGCATGATTTTCCTGTTGTTAATAAACAACTTACTCTTTTAAAAACCTCAACCATTAAAATGTACAGTTATGTAATGTTAAGTGTATTCATGTTGCATTGAGCACATTTCCAGAAGTTTTTCTTGCAAAACTGAAACTCTGCATCCATCAATCTTGTTCCTCCAATCAACTTTATTTTTAATGGCCAGGTAATAATGATAGCCAAGTATGCCAGATATTGACTTTGTTTTGTTTTATGATGCTGGTAATTAAATGTAAGGCCCTCCATATTGAAAACAAGGCTCTCCATTTTGAGCTAAGCTACACCTCCAGCCTTACTACATTTTTTTGTAGTATTATCCCGTATTAACCTCAGCAGAATTCTACAAAGTAGCCGTTATTATCACTCTATAGACAGAAAGTTTGTCTTGAGGTCACACCATTGCAAGTGTGAGTTATGGAATTTCATCCCAGCTCCACCTAGGAATCTGTGCTCCTAGCAAGCCTCCTAACCTGGGACATTCTGATTGTTTTCATGTTGTCATTGCCGTTAGTAACACAAGACTGCACATCCTTATGTATAACTGAGCTGCAGCCACAGCTGCCCCAGCCACTGTCACCACCACCACCACCACCACCACTGACAACAACAACAAATGTAATGTTTTCCTAAGTTAGTAGATGTCCAAGTTCTTCTGGGAGAGGACACTCTTTGGTATTTCCTTATAAATAGAAACTGTTTACTCTACAGGAAATTGTTCAAGGTCACTCTCTAATGATGTCAGAGAAAGAGAAATAATGACCCAGGTCTTCCAAGTCTAGTTTCTATTTCCTTCCATTACTTGCCTCTCATTTAAAGACAGAATAACACCAGTATCTTCTTTGCTAAACCAACCTACGTCAATGATATCTTCTGAGACTTCTTGTTGAGTCAGGGAACTGTGTGGGTTAACTTGAGGGTGGCTGAGTAGAAGACCTAAGAACTAAATGGAATAAGATGCTTAGCGAGGCCAGTGGCTCAAGTTAATCGCCTGCTCCAAAGTCAGCTCTGCACTTCAGTTAGGTAGAGCTGTGGCCAAGGACAAGGAGAAAATGCCCTGCAAGATGGAAGGCTTCTTCTTAATACTTCTCTTTGGCTATGAAGGTATGTGCTATTCTGCCATGGAATTTATTATGTACTTAATGCGATTAAATTAAGAAGATAGATGATACAACCTGAATAATAAAAATTATTGTATAACAACATGTTAATCAGTTAACAGCTTATTAATTTAAAATGTCATCTGTGTCACTGTCTTGCTACTACTGGCTTCCTTGTTTCTTGAAGAGCCTTCTAAAGTTCAAATGATGTTTAAAATCCAACAGAAATAAAGAAGGGCCTCAAGGTTTGCATAAAACAACTGTAAATTGCAACAATTAGTGAAAAAGCATGTATTCTTGAAATTTTAGGAGGCAAAGTTAGAGCAATTGTAGAATTTAATATTCTAAACCTGACTATTACTGAGAGTTAAGGATGAAGCTATTAATAGCTCTGCTGGGACAAGTGTAAATGAGGACTGTCCCAGGCAAATCAGGACAAAGGGTAACCCTAGTTTATATATGGATTAGCATAAGGCTGAGTACCACTCAAGCCTAATAGAACTCTAATAAAAAATCCAAAGAGAGTCAAGAAACCCTAAAGACTCAATATACTCCATCACTTTTAAATTCTAAATGTGGCCCTGGCCGTCATGATAAGCTTAAATACGGATGGATTAAAGCCAATTCTCTAAAATGTCAATCAAATAAACTTGAAATTCTCAATATTAGAAATAATACTCTTTTATGCCTCTCTCAACTCTCAAGTACCCATCAATTCAAAATTCCATTTACAGCTCATTCTTTCAAATATTAAAAGTTGTTTGAAGGGCTGGGGATATGGCTCTGTGGTACATCCCTGTTTAGTCTTCTTGAGGCCCTGGATTCAGCCTCCAGAAACACTATAAAACAAACAAATACCCTACTTCATTCTTTATCATAGCTACACATAACTGCAATCTTCGTATTGGACAAACTAAAGCAGGAAGGTCATGAGCTCAACGTCAACATCAGCTACTTAAGTTGGAGGCCATCCTGGGCTACCTGAGACCCTGTCTCAAACTGGGAGGAGGTCTAGGCTAGCCTGAGCTATATACTAAAGCCTTGTCTAGGAGGGAAAGAAAAAAGAAGGAAGGAGAAAGGAAGAAGGAAGGAAAGAGGAAGAAGGAAGGAAAGAAATAGGAAGGAAGGGAGAAGGAGGAGGAGGGAAGGAAATTGGTTGATTGATTTTTTTTTGTGGACATTGTGCATTTATGAGTGTTACAGGGAAGAGGAGGCCTCTCTGCTCTGCAAATGACCTGCCAGTCATACATACAAGGGTCAGAATTTCTGGTTTATACTATTCTCTATTCTTTTCTATTTTCTTCCTATATTTTTTTTTAAGTACCCATTTTCATGAACCATCAGTCCTGTGATTTTTGTTATCTAATTATATTTCTAGTGTTTGGAAAATAAAATCTCAAGGTAATATAGTTCTTTCTTAGTTTTCTTTTAAAATTATTTTTGTTGTTACTATTTTGAGACAGGCTCCCACACTGAAGCCCAGGATAGCCTTCAATTCACTATGTTGTCCAAGCTAGATGTGACCTTATAGCAAGCAGCCTGCTTCTACTCCTGAGTGCTAAGATTACAGGCACAAGCCACCACACCCAATCTCTAAGATATATTTTTAAGTAGGGCTCACTGAACCAGTTGGCAGAGTTCTACCCTCGCCCTTTGCAATTAAAACTAAAAAATTTATGACATTTTCGGGGCAGGGGCAGGCCAGGAGATGGAGCTCAGGACCTTGTACATGCTAAATAGTCATTCTACCCCTGAACTATATACCCAACTTTCCCCAGGAACTCTTAAGGCTTTCTGATATTTGAGTTTTTTATAGCTTCTCTTTTGTTCCTTGTCCTTTTCTAGTAAAAATACCTAGGCAAAGTCTTTAATGCAGATACCCCTAGTTCTCAGACAGATGTACACAGTCCTCCCACATACATTTCTCTTACACATAGTTGGAATTGAGACCCATTTGTTCACTAGTCTGTTCTTTCAAGAAGCCTTGTCTGAGGTTGGAGAGAAAATGTAGTGTGTAAAGTGCTTGCAGCTCACTCATGAAGATCTGAGTTTGACTTCTACAACTGTTGTCAAAAAAAATCCAGGCATGGGAGCTAGAGAGGCGGCTTAGCAGTTAGGAGCACGTTTTGGAGAGGATCTGGGCTACCTTCCCACAGCACTTGCAAGTCCAGAGGCTCAGACGGTGCCTTCTAACCTCCTCAGGCACCAACAGGCAGGCAAAATACTCACACACATAAAATGAAGAATAAGGAAATCTAAAAAACAAAACAAAACAAAACAAAACAAAAGACAAAAACAGTGATGCATGCTCCTAATGCCAGTGCTAGGGAGCAGGTGCCGGGACCTTGCTGGCCAGCCAGCCTAGCCTGCTGTGTGACCTCCAGGCCAATGCAAGGCCCTTAACAAAGGAGTTAAAAAGAAAAAGTGGATGGCGGTTGAGGAATGACGCCCACAATTGTGCTCTGGCCTCTGTGGGTGCAACACAAACCCGTGTCTGAATACCTGCCACAGGGCAAACATTAGAGCTTGACACTCAGAATCAGAATAGATCCCCCTCATATAACAACCCTGCTCACTGACCCTCCCTGCCCGTCTTAGTTACTTTTCTATCGCTGTGCTAAGGCACCATGACCAAGGTAAATTATAGAACAGACAGTTTACTGGGGGAGGGGGTTATAGAGCGTGAGTCAATGACTATCATGGCAAGGACTTCACAGCAGGCAGGCACGCACAGTGCCGGAAAATAGCTGAGAGCCTGCTCCCAGTGATGTGCCTTCTCCAACATGGCCACCCCTCGTAACCCTTCTCAAACAGTTCCACCAACTGGAAACCAAGTATTCAATTACAGGAGCCTATGGGGGTCATTTTCATTCAAACCAGCACACTGTCCCATGAGTAGAAGTCCTCTAAATGTTTACTAATGTACTCCTGCATATGTGGGGGGGGAGTGATCAGATGATCCTACGTCTATCTTCCCACAGCACTGGTGTTTGTTGCAGGTCCAGCTTTTTACATAGATAAAAGATTGCACAGCAAAACCTCTTAACTAAGAGTGTACCCTAGTGCACCTTTAAATTAGACCTGCCCTTTTACCATCAGCAACAAAAGACAAACTGTGGAAAGCAGAAGGGGATAAGATTCTTTCCTGTTCTGTAATCTACTAATCCTTGTGTGTGATTGATGGGCTCCAGATATAGCTACCAAGAGCATAGCTATCAAATGTCCAAGTAGAAGGGTTGAGTGGGAAGCCTTGGGTAGTATACACTCTCTTACTCACCTAATCCAAGCCCTCTACCCTTCACCCTACTTAGAAGGAAAGAAGCCAGCCCCAAATGGACAGTGTGACCCAATACTGTGTACTCTACCCCTGGCCAACATGGGTATTGTGAGAAACAGAGGACAAATAAAGGACATGATGACTACGCTTAATCAGTTTATAGTCCAGATGGAGACATAAGCCGACACGCATGGGAAAGACACATTCCATTGGACAGTGAGAACCCAAGCACAAGGTTTCTTTGGCTCATTTATTTTTTGCTGTTTCTATTCTTTAGTGACAGCAGCTTCTTATTATTGTGAAATAAGATCAGTGGATGGGCTTTGTTTCTGCACTGGATGAAGGTTCCTTTGGAACACACATAGAACACACTAAGACAACCTCTGATGTCATAGAAGTAAGCTGGGATCCTATTTATCTTCCACTGTGCATTGTGGATCCTACGCCATTCATGATTATTAAAACACCCACCCTATTAAAGTATGTGAGTCCATTCCTTGGTTATGTTTATTGTATAGCGGCAGAGGGAGCTGTCCAGCCCCATCTTACAGGTAACTGAGTCCCTTTCTCAGGAACAGCCATCAGGCATTGCCAATGTTTGTAAGAAGCAACTGTTTTTAAGACTTATTCTAATTATTTATATGGGGGAGCAGTGTGTGCCTGTGCATGCAGGTGCCTGTAGAGGTCAGAGGCATCGGGTCACCGGGAGCTGGAGTTACAGGCAGTTGTGAACCACCAGATGTAGGTGCTAAGAGTAGAACATGGATCCTCTTTAAAAGCTGTATATTCTCTTAACCTTGAAGCCGTCTCTCTAGCCAAAAGCAACTTTTTTGATCTGTGGTTTATGTGGCATTTAATAATCCACTTAAAGGGTACAACTCAATAGTTTTTCTAAATATACTTACAGACTTGTGGCACATATAATCACTGTATGTGATTATAGTTTCATCACTATAGATATTAAATACTCCCTATTCTCCCCACCCCCCAGCCCCACTCCATGACATCCACAAATTCCCTTTCTGTCTATAGATTTGTCTCTTCTAGACTTTACGCTGAAATGACATTACAGGACATGTGATCTTTTGTCTTTTGCTTGCCGTGTGTCTGTGAGGTTCATCTGTGTTGAAGCATGAAAGGATAACAGATTTACCCATGAATGTGCCTGTCACCTAAAATAGAAACACTTTCACACCAGAAGCAATTTCCTTTTTTCTTCTTCCCAAGAGGGAGACTATTGCAGCCTGCTTGTTTTCTCCTGTGTCTTTATTTGTGTTTCTCAAGTAATGAAGGGGCTGGTTACTTTAAAAAAAAATCATTCATAGTTTTATGGGTTTCTCCCCTGCTTTGTCTGTTTCTCTCTTTTCTGTTTCCAATGTACACCTTTCCTTTTGGACTTGCAAGGGTCCTTGCAGAGAAATAACCATGCCTTGATTGATTTGTTTTTCCTGCAGTAACAAGGATTTCCCCAGTAGATTGGTCCTTTGGATAAAAAGGACACACGGATATTATGGAAATCCAAGATGAACAAGTGGTACACATCACCTGCAAATATGTGCTGGGAGGGAGCATAAGAACAAGCTGAGTAGGCAAAACAAAAATGCAGCCACATGATCAGAATAGTTTATGATTTTTCTTCTAAAGCTTACCCTTTTCTCCCTTTCTCTCTTTCCAACAATGATATATTCTGGTATGATGTGTTGTAGACAAAAAAAAAAAAAAAAAAAAAAAAAGCTGTATGCTTTTATTCCCCAGTTGTTTTGGTGATTAAATCATTCTGGAGGAACTGCAACTGCTACTTTCATTCGTTGCTCCCTTGGTGACAGCGTTTTCTGTAAAATGCCTGCTGTTCCTTCTTTCTCTGCTCATTTTCATAGGAATCTGGCACCTTAGAATCCCAGGCTGCTTGCAGACAAATGCTAGGGAGGAGAGCCAGTAGGTGGGGGAATCTGCAAGAAATCAGCCTCAAATTTAATGAAGCATAGGGATAAGCTCATGCCTGCCTAGTGGCTAAGTCTCATCTCTGTCCTTCCAGGAAGAAGGAAGAATGGAAATGGTCCCCGAAGGCCATTTGCGGAGCCTCTTGAGAACTGTGGGTTGACTCACCTGAAGTTTAGTAGATGTTCTGCAGTGACAGATTTGGGCTTTGCGCCCCTCTCTTTTCTCTCTCCACAAAAGTCTTGGCAAACTGATGTTTATGCATTCAGTAGTGCCTCTGGGAAACTGTCTCTTAGCTATCCCAGCTTCTTCTCTGGAGCTAGGGATACAGCTCAGTGGTCTCAGTGCAGACTGGCTGTAGGCTGGTTTTGAACTCACTATGAAACAGGGGATGACCCTGAACTTCTTGGTCCTCTTGCTTCCATCTCTCAAGTGATGTGATTACAGGAGTGAGTGCATGTCCAGTTTATGTGGTGCTGGGGATCAAACCCTGGACTTTATGCAAGTTAGACAAGTACTCTACCAACTGAGCTATAGCCCCATCCCTGATCTTGTCACAAAAGAGTTGGGGGGTGAGGAGGAAGGGAGGGAAGGAGGAAGAAGGAAGGAAGGAAGGAAGGAAGGAAGGAAGGAAGGAAGGAAGGAAGGAAGGAAGGAAGGAAGGAAGGAAACAGTTGACAACAAAGGCCTAGGGAAAGAGGTGAGTTGGGATTAAGAAAGTCCTCTTCATAGCAGAGGGGATGTGGAAGAAGAGTATTTGGCAGATAAGTACGGGGTTTGCAGCAGAGAAAAAGGAAAAAGTCTGTGTCCCAGGGCATGGCAAGAAATGCAGAGGGCAAAATGTTCATGAAGAGAGGTGGGCAGGAGGTGGATCATGGCTTCTTTCAATAATGTGTTGTTATACTCATCATAGAGATAATATCGGGAGGGGCACGCACATGAGGGGTTTTGAGCAAGCAGGTTTAATTTCTCTGCATTGGCAGATGGGAGATAGATGTGAGTAGCTATCTTTAGCAGTTGAGGCATGGTGGGGAGTGCTAAGAGCAGGCAGGATCTGTGGACTGAAAAAGAGAAGCCCCTCCTTATCATGCCTTATCATTGTGATATAGTGATCTGTTAAGTGAATTTATCATAATGTGTTTCTACTCTTGATGAACACATGAGTGCTTCCAGTTAGAGCATCGCTTCCATTACAAGGTCTGCTTCCATGAATAATCTAGGACACATTTTTATTTTGGGAGAATACATGAAAGCATTTCTAGTTAGGAGTGGAATGGGTGGGTTACAGGAAACACATATATTCAGCATTAATATAAATCATTAAATAGCTAAAGACGTTAGACTATCTTCCACCCCCACCCCCACAGAAGCATATGAGAGTAGGGGCTGCTGTATACCCTACCAACATTTGATTGGGTTCTGTTTTGAATAGTAAGAAATATCTACAGGTAGAGATCAGTAAGCCACTCAATGCAAGGATCTGAACCTCGGCTTTAGCAATTCTGTGCAGAGCTTGGAGTAAGCCAATCTCTCAAAGGAAATAAAAGTTTATTGAGAATGGTGGACACTCAAGAAAGACAGGAAAGGCTGACACCATCTAGCACAGCAGTATGGAGATAGAAGGGCAGTGCTGGGGAGAATCCATTGCATTTTGGAAAGATGAAGCCTTGGTCAATTTCTTTGGTAGTGCAAAGCCTAGCACTATGGTACTTGCTTGTGGTGGTTTGAATGAGGATGATCTCATAGGCCCACATGTCTGAAAACTTAATCTCCAGTTGGTGAAATTGCTTGGGAAGGATTAGGAGATGTGGCCTTGTTGGAGGAGATATGTCAGTAGGGGAAGGCTTTGAGGTTTCCCAGTGTGCCTGTCTCTGCCTCCTACTTGGTGATCAAAACATGAGCTCTCAGATGTTCCTGCTGCCATGTCTTTGCTCTGCTATCATGAATTCTAACCCCCTAAAATCATAACCCAGTTAAATACTTTATTCTATAAGTTGCCTTGTTAATGGTATCTTATCACATCAATACCAAAGTAACTAAGACATTGGTCCACTTGCTCAGCTATAGCAAAATACCACAGGCTGACTTGCATGTGACAACAGAAGTGTACTGTTCACAGTTCTAGAGTCTCGGATGTCCCTGATCAATGCCCCAGCAGATTCGGTGTCTGGTGAGGGCTGCTGGTTCGTAGATGCTGCTTTCTGTCAATGTCCTCACATATGGACAGGGCGGGGAGGGGGGGATTCTAGCTTTCTAGAACCTCATATTAAAGCACTCATCCCATTGATGAGGGCAGACAGTCTAATCACAACCCCAAAGTGATTTAATCACCTGCAAAACCCCCCATCTCCTGATCCTATCACATTGAGATCCTGCATCAAAAAACCTAAAGCAGAAACAACAAGAAATGACATTTCTTTACTGTCACTGCTACCCTAGAGGATGAATTCTGCCTATAACAGGTGAATAAGAGTGGAACAAGGTCCTAGAAGAGTTAACAGTGTGGTGGCTGCCAATGAAGTCTCTGACCCTGAATCTTGCTAGATTAAAGAGATATGCTTCCTTGCACTCCATCACAGCCTCAGCATCAAAGTACTCACTATGAGCACTGCCCATTTGTCTTTCCTCTTCCAGCTCTTCAAGTGCCCCTGGACAGAGAACAAGGCTTCTGCTTCACGGGGCCTGTGCCCTAGCACAGGGCTAGGCTCATAGTGAACGCAACAATGTGGCCACAGAATGGGGAAATATGTATTCTTTAACTGGTAGCTTTTAGAATCATGATGGAAAAGATGAATGTCTACTCTCAAGCTGAAAGCTTTTCGTGGGCATCAGATTCTCTTGTTAAATAGCAAAGTGGTTAAAGGAGGGACTTACAGTTCCTATTGTCTACACTCAGGTTTCTTTTGAAAATTTTACAATAGATACATATTGTTTTATAGTCAGAAGAGAAATAAAGGGATGTGTTTTGTTGAAAAGAAGTGGGGCTTTGGTACTAATGAGGAGAAAATATATTTTACTTATTCATTCTACGGTTCACAGCTGAGACTCCTTATGACAAATGGCAGATTAATAAAAGCGTGCACATTTGGGCTGATGAGAGAGCTCAACTGGCAAAGTACCAGATATGCAAGTAATAAAGACCTCTGTTCAATCCCCAAAAATCCAAAAAAAAAAAAAAAAGAAAAATCTAGGCACAGTGGGGGAAAAGGAGACAGGAGAATCCCTGGGGCTTGCTGAACAGCTAGCCTAGCCTATTTGTCCATTTCCAGGCCACTGAGGGATCATGTCTCAAACAAAGGTAAATGGCTCCTGAGAAACATCTTTGGCTGTCATTTAACTCCACATGCACATACACCGTACATACAGGAACACACATGAGCATGCAAATTTACTTACCAAGTTTTACATGGACAAGTTGGGGTGGAGGAGAACACTCATTCACTGTTGGTGGGTGTAGTCACTATGGAAATCAGTGTAGAGCAGTCTAATGCTGAGATCCTTTAATATAGTTCATGTTGTGGTGACCCCAACCATAAAATATTTTTATTGCTATATCATAACTGTAATTTTGCTACTGTTATGAATCATAATGAAAATATCTGATATGCAGGTCATCTCAGTCCTGTGAAAGGGTCATCAACCCACAAAAGGTCATGACCTACAGGTTTAGAAGTGCTACAATGGTTTACCCCTCCAAAAAAAACTCCTAAAACTAGAACTACAATATGATCTAGGTCTACCACTCCTGAGTATTTATCCAAAGGACTAAGTCAACCTATGACAGAGACACCACATTTAAGCAGGGTGGTGGTGGTGCACACCTTTAATCCCAGCAGAGGTAAGTGGATCTCTATGAGATCTACAGAGTGAGTTCCAGAATATCTATGGCTATAGTGAGACCATATAGCCACAGTGAGACCCAGTATCAAAACAGGAAAAAAGAAAGGGGGGAGGAAGGAAGAAAGCGAAAAAGAAAGAATGAAAAAAGAAAGAAAAAGGATAAAAACATATATACAGTGAAATTTTATGTAGTCATAAAGAAAAGTGAAATCGTAACTTTTGCAAGAAAATGGATAGAACCGGAAATCATGATGTTAAGCAAGAATAAGTCATACTCAGAAAGACAAATACTGCATGTCTTCTTTCACAGGAAAGAATGAAAGGAAAAGGCAAGATCTTGGGATGGCTATCACAACATACATGTGACATGAAAGCAGAAGGGAAGTTAAGTTATTGGAGGATAGGAAGGGGACCAGGAGGATGAGAGGAGCAGAAAGCAGGGGAAGGGAGTGAAGGAGGAGCACCAGAAAGAAAAATTTATGGGGCCATGTATGGTGGTGCATGCCACCAATCCCAGCAGTAGGGAGATGAGACAGGCAGATCTCTGTGAGTTCAAGCCCAGCCTTGTCTATATGGTGATTTCCAATGATAGCTTTGGCTACACAGTGAGACCTTGTCTCACACAGTCGGTGAGGGAGGGATGCTTATGCTTACAATTTCCTTTAGCCATCACAACTGAAGGAGTTAAACTTGTTCCTGATAAATTTTGCATTTTCAGGGTTCCCAGATTACTTATATGGAATTTATATTTTATTGTGGTTTAATAGTTCTTGTACATTATATACAAACCTCATGAAGAACTTCCAACCAAAAGCCCAACACAAAATAACTTTTATTGTTGTTTTAATTATTATTTTTTTAAAATTTTGTATGTGTGGGTGCTTTGTCTGTATGCATGTCTGTGTACTCTCAGAGACCAGAAGAGGGCATAGGGTCTCCTGGGATAAGAGTTATAGATGGTTGTGAGCCACAGTGTAGATGCTGGGAATTGAACCTGGGTCCTCTGGAAGAGTGCCCAGTTTTCTTAATTCCAGCCCCCATTGTTTGTTCATGAAACAGGATTTTGTTAGGTAGTCCAGGCTGGCTTTAAACTTTTATGGGACAGGGTCTCATATATCCCTGTGCTGCCTCAAACTTACCGTGTACCTGAGGATGCCTTTAGACTCCTGATCTTCCTGCCTCTTCCTCCCGGAGTGCTGAGATTATAGTCCTGTGCCACCATACCAGGCTTCTCATAACATGAATGAGGCACAGTGAGGGAACTGGGAATCAATTCCTGGGTAGCATATTTAGGCAAACAGAGGAAGGAGGAGGAAAAGGAAAAGGAGGAAGGGGAGGAAGAGAAAAAGGAAGAGGAGGAGAAGGAGGAGAAGGAGGAGAAGGAGGAGGAGGGCTTAATCAGTAAAGGAAAAAGTTAAAAAGAAAAGGAAAATAGAGTACAACATTGTTTAGAGAGAAAACTGCCAAATGTATTTTTAAATGACATAACTTCATTTTTTTTTTTTGGAGGGGGGTTCGAAACAGGGTTTCTCTGTTGTAACCCTGGTTGTCCTGGAACTCACTCTGTAGACCAGGCTGGCCTCAAACTCACAGAGATCTGCCTGCCTCTGCCTCCCAAGTGCTGGGATTAAAGGCGTGAGCCACCACGACCAGGCCATAACTTCATTCTTTATTGTGCATGCATGTCACATTTTCTTTATCCATTTCTCTCTTGCTGGCCATTTAACCTGGTTCTATATCATGGCTACTGCAACCAGTAAATGTGGATGTGCAAGTATCTTTGCAGTATGTGGTGTGACCAGCCGCCTCAGGATCCTGCCACCACAGCAAAACTATTCTTATCACCACTATGACTTCTTTTGCCATGATAGACTGTACCCTCAAACCTTTCCCCAAAATAGAGCTTTCCAAGGTGCTTTCTGCAGATATTTTGTCACAGCAGTGAGAAAAGTAACAAATGAAGATCATTTCGCTAAATGACAGCTCTATACCACTAAAGAAGAAAAATCAAAATTTCTTCCTTTCTCATATTTCTCCTGAGACCATGTTGATTCTGATCTACCATTCAATTCCTAACACCAAATGTATTTTTTAAAAATGTACTCAGGAATCTGACTGAAGGGCTAGGAGTGTAGCTTAGTTGCTAGAATGCTTGCCTAACATAAGTGAATTAAATCCCCAGCACTACATACATGAGGTTTGGTGGTACATGCCTATAATCCTAGCAATGGGAAGGTGGAGACAAGAAGATCAAGATTTTGGTCATGCGTGGTGGCACGTGCTTTAATCCCAGCACTCAGGAAGCAGAGGCAGGCAGATTTCTGTGAGTTCCAGGCCAGCCTGTACTACACAGTGAGTTCCAGAAGGACAGCTAGGGCTACACAGAGAGACCCTGTCTCGAAGAACCAAAAAAGAAAAAAAAATTCAAGATTTCAATGTTAAAATAGCAAATTGGAAGCAAGCCACGACATGTGAATAAAAAAAAACCTCTATCTTAAAAAAAGAAGAAAGAAGAGAAGGAAAAGGAAGAGGAGGAGGGGAAGGAGGAGGAGGAGGAGGAGGAGGAAGAGGAGGGGAAGGAGGAGGTGGAGGGTTACTGAAAGGGCTGGAGATATATCTCAGTGGTAGATTAGAGGCTTAGCATGTTCCAGGTTCTGAGCTCCACCAAAACAAACAAACAAACAAACCAAAAGACAGAAAAAACAAGCAAATAAAACTGACTGGAGGCAGAAAGCTTGGAGTGAGAAAGGTAGTCTGCACCAGGGAAGGGCAATCCAATGCCGGTCAGCCCTGTAAACATACATACATACATCTAACTTTTGTTTCTTCAAAACAGGGTTTCCCTGTTGTAACTCTGGCTACCCTGGAACTCACTCTGTAGTCCAGGCTGGCCTCAAACTCACAGAATCCACCTGACTCTGCCTCCTGAGTGCTGGGATTAAAGGTGTGTGCCACCACTGCCCAGCACAGGTAACTTTATACAAACCAATAGGATATATATATATATATATATATATATATATATATATATATATATATATATATATATATAAATATAAATATTTATGCAATAACAATTGGTTAAGAAAAAATGCCATGAATTCACAAGTGACTGGGGAAGCACATATGGGAGGGTTTGGAGGAAGGAAAAGGAAGGGAGAAATGTTGTAATTATAATCTCAAACATTAAAAAAAATATAAAAAGACTTTTATGCAAAAAAAAGAACTGGAAAGATTTATATTAGAATGTTAACAGTATTGGCACTGGCAGTGAGAAATCCAGCGTACTGGGGCTGTTAGGACGGCTCTGCAGGTAAAGGCAATTGCTGCCAAGCCTGATGAGCTGAGTTCAATCCTTGGAACTCACATGGCAGAAGGAATCAGACTTCTGCAAGTTATCCTCTGATTTCCTCACTGGTGCAACGGTGCCCATATGCCCTCACTTGCCCCCCCCCCCCCACACACAATGAATGAATGTAGTTTTAAAAAAGAAAGGTGTATTACATCCTGCTTTGCTGTATTAATGCATTTTCCATAATTCTACAAGAAACAAAAACAAAAGCTGCCATACTTTTCTTCCCTAATTTCCCAGCATCTGGGGGAGTTTCTCCTGGAGGCTGTGCCCTCAGCTGGACTTCTTCCAGGACGAGCTTCTTAACTTTCATGGCATTATTTTCATTTTGCTTTCCCATACGATTAATGATTCTGTGGGATTTTTTTTTTCCTTAATTTCATTTTCCTCTCTTGTTCTTCTGCTCAGCCACACTGGGATTATCATCGACAGAGGTATGTTACAGTCAGAGGGACGGAATTTCCGTCATTATCACTTCTGAAGTAAAACTAATGTATGAGTCTAACAGTATTGGGGGGGAGAGTGCTGGGAGAGTGAAACCTGGGGCCTTCTACCTGCTAAGAAAGTGATTTGCATTGAGCTACCTACACCTGAAACCTGAGTTTTTTCAAATGTGTCTTATTTTATGTGCACATGAGTGTAAAGTTGTGCACACCTGTGCATTTGAAGGCTAGAGGAAGACTTTGGATGTCTTCCTCCATTGTTCTATCCCTTATTGCCTTGAGATAGGCTTTCTTACTAAACTGGAAACTTGCTTTTGTGGTTAGGTGGGCTGGTCATGAGCTACCTAAGTCACCTGTTTTTAACCCCCTAAACTGGGGCTACAGGCAAATGTAGCCATGCCCAGCTTTCTACCTCGCTGCTGAAGATTTGGACTCGCACAGCAAGTGCTCTTACCCACTGAGGTGTCTCCCCAGCCCCCTTCCAAATGTATTTTTTTAAAGTTTTACACTGAGCTTAGGCCTCTCATTCTAGCACTCAGTAAGCTGAGGCATTCAAGGCTAGCCTGGCTAGCTGCACAGTGAGTTCCAGGACAGCCTGGGCTACAAAGTGAGACCCTGACTCAAACGAAAGGCGGGAGATGGGGGAGAAGATAGGGACACATCTCAGTTGGCAGCGTGCGTATCTTGCATACACAGTCCAGCACTACATGAACTGGTGTGGTGGTGAATGCCAGCAATCCCAGAACACTAGAGGTAGAGGCAGTGGTGTCATCTCAAGGTCTTCTGTGACTACATAGAGACTTTAAGGGCAGCCTCAAAACGAGGAAATCAGAAAGACAAAAACAAAACCAAAAATCTAAAAAACACTCACCCACACCTATTTTAGGTACCTTTGCCCATGCTAGGCAAGTGATTTCACACTTAGCCACACCCTAGTAAGGATTGGTGGGGTTTTCTTTGTTCTTGGGACAGAAGTTCTCTATGAAGCTTAGTTACCACATCCAGTTAGATTGGCATCTGTTTTGCTGTTGTTATTGCCTTTTTTTGTCATTGTTGCTTTCTTTTTCCCTCAGTCCCTCCCTCTCTTCCTCCTTCCTTTCTTTCTCTTTCCCTCCCTCCCTTCCCCCGTCCCTCCCTTCCTTCTTTCCTTTCTTCCTTCCTTTTATTTTCTTTCTTTCTTTCTTTCTTTCTTTCTTTCTTTCTTTCTTTCTTTCTTTCTTTCTTTCTTTCTTTCATTCTTGCTTCCTTCCTTCTCTCTCTCTCTCTCTTTCTTTCTTTCTTTTGGAGGGAGTCCTGGAACTTGATATGTAGCTCATGATAACCTTGAACTGTTGATCCTCCTATCTCTATATCCCAAATGCTGGGATTTCACTCATATTACAGTCATGTACCAAAACAGGCAGTTTTAAAATTGGATGCCTAGATAGGACCTTACAAGGAGCATGAAGAGGTCAACTGTATCATGGAACTCTATCCCCAAGAAGGTGAACATTATTGTATACATAGGTAGCCCCGGGAGATAATTAGCTGGTTGCCTATACTGACAGACATTTACTTATTTAGACAAAGATGAGCAGGGCATGATGGAGCATGTCTTGATTGCCAGCATTTGGGATGTAGAGGCAGGAGGATGAGGAGGGTAAAGGCCATCCATGTCTACATAGAGAATTGGAGGTCAGTCAGCCTGTGCTGAATGAGACCCTGCCTTGAAATGAAACAAAAAGGGGACAGGAGGATGGTTCATTTGGTAGAATGCTTGCCTTTCAAGCACAGGGACTTGAGTTCAATACATAGAACTAAAAAAAAAAACAAAAATGCTGGGTGTGGGGGTGGGAGTTTGTAATCCCAGTGCTGCAGAGGCAGAGACAGGAGACTCCCCAACGCATGCTGATTAATCAGCCAATAAGAGAACCCTGCCTCAAAGGAAGTAGATGGAATTCCTGAGAATGACACCCAAAGTTGTCCTCCAGCCTCCGCACATATAAGTGTACAAGTGCATGTGCCCCTGAACGTAACATGTGCACAAGCACAAGCACACAAAAAAGTAATATAGGGGTGTATGTTAGTTGGCAGGATGCTTGCCTAGCATGCATTAAGAAGCTCTTGATTTGATTCTAAACACCATATAAACTGGGCACAGTGGCACCCATCTATAATCCTAGCACTCAGAAGTGGAGACAGGAGGATCAGGAGTTTAAGGGCATCCTCTGCTACATAGTGAGTTTAAAGTCAGCATGGATACATACATGAGAGAGACCCTGTCTAAAAACAGCAGCAGTAGCAATAACCCAAGCAAAAAAGCAACATGGAATCAAAGTGGGCACTGTGTGTTTACAGGCAGCAGCTATGCACTGCAAGGAGTGGGTGGGTCTGACCTTTGCAAACAAACTTCTTGTGGTGCATTGCCAGTTGCCTTTGACTATGACTTTTGTGACTTGTGCCCCCCTGGCTGCCTGCAGGATGAGAGTGAGGACCCCTGGTACAACAAAGCATGCAAGTGTGATTGCCAGGGAGGAGTCAACGCTCTGTGGTCTGCTGGGGCTGCCTCCTTAGATTGTATTCCAGGTGAGTGACTCAACACCCTGGCATTCCTCCTTACAACCCCCAAGCCCTTCTGCTCTGTTTCCTCTCAAGTTGGCTTGTGAACTTCACATTTCACATTAGCCACTACTTCAACATACTGTTCAGCATCAGCTGCCAGGCTCCCTCCCTTCCTGGCTTGCATTGATCCAACTGTCAATGCAGTCTCCTTCTTACAGGTAACACAGGAAGGATCGGGGGTTCTATGTCCTGTGATTGATAAATTGTTCATAGTATGTACTTGGAGTCAGGCTGTCTCCAAATCAGCTATGAGGGTAGGGAGGGTATCTTAGGATTTTACTGTTGTGAAGAGACACCATGACCACAGCAACTCTTATAAAGGAAAGCATTTAATTGGGGCTGGCTTACAGTTCAGAGTTTAGTCCATTATCATCATGGTGGGAAGCATGGCAGCAGGCAGGCAAACATTGTGCTGGAGAAGGAACCAACAGTTCTACGTCTGGATTCAAAAGCAGTAGGAAGAGAGAGTGAACCACTAGGCCTGGCTCAAACATCTGAAACCTCAAAGCCCTCCCCCAGTGACACACTTCCCCCAATAAGACCACATTTCTTCCAACAAGGCCACACCTCCTAATAGTACCACCCACTATGGGCCTGTGGGGCCATTTTCATTTAATCTACCACAAAAGACAAGAATCAAGAAAAATCAAGTTGCTTCAGTTCTAGAAACCAAATTGCTGTTGTTTCATGGATTGTCAGAGGTCAGTCAAAATGGAGGTGGTCCTGGATGATACTTAATTCTGTTATTGTGGGTTTGGAAGTAGCCATAGACATGATGTAAACACATAAGCATGGCTGTGTTTCAATAACATTTTATAATACAGTAGGTAGCGGTGAATCCAGATATGGTGGTACAGGTCTGTGATCCCAGCATTTGGGAGGCAGAAACAGGAGGATTGTGTGTTTGAGATCAGCCTGGGCTACACAGTGAGACACTGTCACTAACAAAACAAACGGGTGATGAGTTAAGCTTGGCTTAGGGGCCTACAGTTTGGTGACCCTGCTCTATGGGGCTGTTAGGAAGAATAAAACACAGGACAAGGTGTCATTACGTTGGTCTTGGCCAACTGTAGCCTTAATAGACATTAGTTCTTTTGTTGCCTCCTGAGAGTTCACGCTGAGAACTCAGATCGGACTTGCAGAGGCTTGCACCATATAATCCTTTCCATGTCCTAGCGCCAATTGAGCATGAAACTGGTTTGGCCATCCCTCTCCTGGTTATGACAGCGCCCTTCAATCTCACTTTCTCAACAGAAACTCTGCCTCTTCTCCCTCTTCTCCAGGGAACTGTGGAGTCAGGGTGGGGAGTTGGTGAACCGGAAGGCTGTGAAATGGGGCTTTTCCTCAGGGATGCTGTCCCATTATGGTTGGAGGCAGGAACTCCTGCAGCTGTTAACTGCTGGTGTCATCTGCCCAGTCTTAAAGGACCTTCTCTAGTAATGCATGTATAAATATGTTCAATGACTTTAACCACACACCTACTGTATGCTGGGCACTGGTAGGAAGACAAGAACAAAAGCTTTTGCTCTCAGCATGGTGAGTGTGGAAATGAACATTTTTTTTTCTGCTGTGGATGTGGAGACATGCCTCCTCCCAAGGGGTATGTCTCCTCCCCATTAGACCCTCTCTCACCCTCACTGCAGCAGCGGCCACCATTCTCCTGCCCTTGCAGGAGAAGAATCACACTGGAGAACAGGGAAAGGCTACAAGTGGTCACATCTTCTTTTAGCAAGAAAAAGGATGTTAGTGGGCAAGAAAGCAAAGGAGAAAGTGAGTCTATCCTCCAGAAACTCCTGCAATCCTGCAATGGCAAAGGACTGCCTCTACTGTCTAGATTTCTAAGTTTTGATCTACTATTTTCTTTTCCTGTAATAAAGATGGAAGCTTTAATAGAAGCAGTCTTTATTCACAGTTCAATTTGTTACAGTTAGATGCAGGAATATGTATTAAGAAGCTGACTAGGGGAACGGGCCTTGTGGAAGCCGGCTGGAGCTTGCCAAAACTAGCTTTGTTGTTTTCCTCGGAGCCCTTCCTCTTATCTGGTCAGCTTGACTGCCACATATGCTGCTATAAGCACTCTTACTTTCTGCTCATGTGTCTGACTTTGCCATTTTAAGCTTAACATTTGTTTTAACCAAAACATTTCCAGTAGGGACATAGGATCTACTGGAATTTCACTCCAAAGAAGCTTCTTGAAAAGTTGACCGAGGGCTGGGGATGTAGCTCCGTCTGCCTAGCACATACAAAGCCCTGGGTTCCATCCAAGCACTGTGGAGGTACAAGCAGGAGGATCATTATTTCAAGGCTCTACTCAGTGCTACATAGGGAGTTCAAAGCCAGCCTGGATTACATAAGAGACTATGTAAAAAATACATGACTAGGGCTAGCAGCATGGCTCAGCAGGCCAACGTGCCTGATGATTGGACCCACACAATGGAAGGAGAGGGCAACTATTTAAAGTTGTCATCTGACCTCCACACAAGCATGGATATCCACATGTGTGCCATGGCACACTCCCTTCAACCCCCTCCACAAATAAATAAATATATTAAAAATACAGAAGAAAAAGAAAAGAAATTGCACAGAGATTGTTTATGTGGATTGGTTTTATTAAGTCAATCAATCAACTGAGGGGCTGAGAAGGTTCTAGAGTTGGAGTTACTGTGGCTACTTTGGCCCCCTATGGAGTTGCCATGAACTCAAGGTTCTGACATGAAAATATATCTTAGCATAAACATCCTCTTTAATGTGTTTATTTTTATTTTCTAACAACACAGATATTTTCAGGAAGGAAGAAAAAAAAAACCATGTCAGTGTGAAATGGTTGGTTCACTGTGTTGACTGGCTTTTTTTGAATCTAAAGATTCAAGGTAGCAGGACTAGTCTCAAAAGTCCAGAAGTCACTTGTTGATCACTGTTTCAGTTTCTCGTGGAATGCCAAGAACACCACTTCATCTGTCTGGATCTTGACATTGAGCGCTTCCAACACAGCCTGTCTTAGGAGAGAAGATCCTAGAAAGCACAGAAGTATGGATGATGTCACTCAGAGTTGCCCAGAAAGTCCACAGGGGTACTTAGGTTAAAGTCTAGGGACTCCACCCACAGAGTGGAAGGCCAGGGACCTTCTGTAGTTCCAGCTAAAACTATTACAAATACCAATTCCTCCTTTTCCACAACTGAGCTAAGTTTAGTCTGGTCTCCTAAGGATGAAGGTGGGGGCATGTCAAAGCCTAAGAAATCCAGGGGTTTAGGCTGGGGCTATAACTCAGTGGTAGAGTACTGGCCTCACATGTATGAAGCCCCAGGTTCAATCCTCAACACTCCAAATAGAAACCAACAAAACAAAGATAATCCTATGGTTCCTTAGCACTTCCCTTTTATTCCAGATTTATATTCTGTTATATGTACATACATAATCTTTTATAAATATTGTTTTATTATTATACATTCTATTATTGTCATATATTTTCAATTCTAACACATGCACACAGTAATAGTCATAACTCTTGGGAATTTCTTATCAGAAATGTTTCCAAGTTGTCCTGTCTCCCCTCCCCCTTTTTTTAGACAAGAACTCATGTAGCCAAGGATGACCTTGAGTTCCTGTTGTCCTGAGAGCTGTGATTGTAGGTATGTCCTACCAGGCTTAGTTTTCTTTAGGTTTCTTTAGGCAACTTTTTATTCATTCTGGTTCTAGGGATTGAACCAGAACTTCACATATGCTATACAAGTGCTCAGTGAGCTACACACCAAGACTTGGCACATGTTAGAAATGTTCTACCACTGAGCAACATCCATACCTTTCCATATCTTTTACTTTAGCCCTGAAAGACAATTCTTTATAAACAGGCCTGAATCTCATGCTTACATATCCATAAAATACAGCTGAATAAAGCAAGCTAACATGTTAAGTAAAGTACCTTAGCAACACATTTTAGACATACCCATGTCCACCTAGTTATCAAGGGTCATTTGAGCCATAAAAAGATGTGAGTTTTTCCTTTAAGAGTGAAATGGCGATAGAAAAAGTGTCATAGGGGCTGGTGACATGAGATGGGTCACTGGGTAAGAATGCTTTCTGTGTAAGCTTGAGTACCTGAGTTTCAATTCCTAGTACCCACATTAAAAACTAGGCACCACAAGGTGTGGAAGCACACGCTTTTAATCCCAGCATTCAGGAGGTAGAAGCAGCAGGTTTATGAACCTGAGGCCAGACTGGTATATATAGTGAGTTCCAGGCTAACCAGCACTACAAAGTGAAACATGACCAAAACAAAAACAAAAACAAACACACACACATCAGGTATTACTGTTTCTGTAACCTCAGCATTGGTGGATGGAGACAAGTGGATTCTGGGAGCTTGGTGGCCATTCAGCCTAACCAAAACACTGAACTTCGGTTCAGAAAGAGGCCCTGTCTTAAGGGAATAAGGCAGAGAGTGACAGAGGAATTCACACACCATCCTCTTCTGCCCTCCACATGGGCATGTACACATAATCATATATTTGTGGCGTGCATGTGCACGCGCGCACACCCCCCCCCCCAAAGTGTAGTAGCTGTTTACAATAAAATCACTGGGCAGAAACTTTAGAAGATAATGTTCTTTGTGAGGCTGACAAGGATCTGCCCCTTGAAGCTTGCAAGAACTGCCTGGTGGTGAGATCTGGGCCCAATGGAAGGTGTACAACTGCTCATGGTGGAACCTCTCCCTAGTCCATACTTCCTTAGAATCCCCAGATGTTTTCCTGAGGATGTCCAGAGGGCTGACTCATCCTTGGTCCCATTCCTCAGTGGAACCATATCTCCAGTAAGCTCAGGCCTCCATAAGGTTTCTTCTGCCTTTGCTGTGACTGTCACCTTTTCCTCTGGTACTGTATAGACTCAAGATCATTCAACTCCCTAATCGTGACAGATACTTCCAATAGGGTGGGTGGAGGACTGGGACAGACAAGCACAGGGATGTCGGATTTCCTCCAAGGTAAGTTCCACACCCCCCCCCATACACACCAAAGAAACATACAAAGCCAAGAAAGAATCAATCTAGCTTCACGAATTTACCCCACAACACCAGCCTGCTCCTTTTAAACTATGCGCTGTATTCTTCAAAGTCTACAATCGCCAAACGTAATTTCACTTTATCTTTTTGCAAGTGTCTTGGGGCAGTATTACTATGATGCTCATTCACAGGTGAGGAGACAGCCTCAGAGGGGGTTAAAAACTAAGCTCACTGGCACTGGGCAGGTCTCCTTATTCTTGACTGCTCATTATAATCATCTGTGACTCTGGGGTCCTACTCCAGTCTAATCCCTGCAGAGAATCTCTGGGTGACTACAGGCTATAGCTCAGATGGAGCCTTCCTGGTCTGTAGCCTTTGCTTTGTGGCTTGAAGGTGTCAAGGCCTGAGACCCAGAGCACCAGACAGGAGGTAGGATGACACAGAGCCAGCTTGTATTATAAATGACACCATACTTCTTTGGGCCAACCAGGTGGCATTATTCAGGGAGTAGCAAGACAAGGCTTAGAGCCTCGGAGTTGGGCATAGGATCACAGAGGCCAGGTGAAGTTCAGTTACTTGCCTTGGAGAATGAGTATAGCCTGGATAAATGTGTCTTTATATTTCTTTTCTCTTTCCTTCCTCCCTCCCTCCTTACCTCCCTCCCTTCCTTTCTTCTTGCCTTCTTCTTTCTCTTTTTCCCTCTCCCTCTCCCTCCTCTCTCGATACAGGGTCTTAATTATTCCAGGCTGATCTTGAACTCACTATGTAGCCAAGGGTGTCTTGAACTCCTCTATCCTCCCGTTTCTAACTTTCATACAAGTATATACAACCACACACAGTTTCTGAGGATGGAACCCAAGACTAGGTAAATTCTCTATATCCTCAGGCCTCCCAAACATGTCTTTGTATCACAAAGTGAACCACACAATCCCAGCTTCTACCCAGGTCTCTGAGAACATCACCACTGTAGGCCTCTAGACTACTAAGGGAATCAATGAAAGGTAAATGGAAAGGGCAAATTGCTCAAACAGTAACTGGAAGGAGGTACCAAGGTTTTCCTTCTCTCCTGATCCCTCTCTTATAGCCCATTGGCTTGACGAGAAAGAATGAAAAAGCAATGTAATTTGGTCATGAGATGTTCAAAGCAGACATGACTTAGAAATAAACAGTGAGAACTGATGGAGTAAGGCTGGAAATGTAGCTCATCTGGTAAAGTGCTTGGCATATTTGCCTTCATGGTAAACAAAGAAAATAACTCTTACAGGTGAAAGAACCTGCTAGGGTGGTGGGCACACTGTAATCTCGGCATTTGGGAGGTGGAGGCAGGGAGAGCAAGGCCATACTCAACTACATAACAAGTGCTCACAGTGAGTTTGAGGCCAGCTTGGGCTACAGGAGACCTTGTCCCCCAAAACCAAACCCAACATGTTAAGTGACCCATTAAAGGCCCATTCAAGTTTAAGGCCCATTAAAAACCTGTTTTCTGTCACTAGGATCTTGTCCTTCCTTCTGGTAGCTTGATCCTGTCTTGCAAGCTAGAGGGGAGTTGGGGGCTGGCTGTTTGGTTCTCTCAATGCACCAGCCTACAAAATGCCTTCCATGTCAGGCCAAAGCTTTAAAAATGTACTTTGAAAGTATGCTTGTTGCTGAGCAGTGGTGGCACATGCCTTTAATCCCAGCACTCGGGAAGTAGAGGCAGGGAGTTCTTCTGTGAGTTCAAGGCCAGCCTGGTTTACAGAGTGAGTTGCATGACAGCCAGAGTTACAACAGAGACACCCTGTCTTGAAAAAAAAAAAGATATGCATTGTTAAAAATGCTTCACTCTGGGAGTGGAATCCTAGATACTGCATTCTTAATAAGCTCCCCTAATGATTCAGCCATACCAGGCGTGATTGAGTAGCTCATAAAAGCACTGTTCTTCTCTCCTGAGAACTGGCATGATTTTAATAGACTCCAAGGCCTTGAGTACTTGCTAAACTACAAACGCTGTCCTCTGAACCCTAGAGCCATTGAGATGCAAATACAGGTGGAAGTTGACCATATTCATTTGGTGTGTTATGGTAAAAAGGAAGCTGAGCCATTACAGCCTGAAACCTGAGGCTATCTTATGACATCTCAGGGCAGTGCATGGCCATTTCTGAAGGCTGAGTGTGTGTGTGTGTCTATGTTGGAGATGGAACCTTATGCATACTACAAAAACATACTACCAATGATCTACAACCCCAGTCTGTTTTACTGAATTTTGGGAGCTTATTCTCAAAGAAGACTCAAGCATTCCCTCTTAGTTAATGTTCCAGGTGATGGTGACACACACACACACACACACACACACACACACACACACACACAAAATGCACCTCTTTTGCTTGAGCTCAGATTTACACATGGAAATCATTCTTTCAGTTGCCTTATTTGGAATTTGTCATTCTTTAGCAGGAAACTAGGTGAATGGATGTATATAAGGTTATCCTTTGTTTTCTATAAAATTTCAGTTAGGAACTGGGTTAAGATTCCAGTAAGAGATTGGCTTGTTGAATTACTCTTGTACAGACATACAGAAAAAGGACTAGGAGCTAGCATAAGGATCCTGCAGGTACCCCATAGTGCAGGTGACCCGCAGTTGCACCAGCTATCATGACTTCCTTCTGTCTAGGCAAGAGGAACAAAGGAGGGATACAGAGAAAAGTTGACCAGACAACTCTTAAAGACATCCTCTTATCTCCCCAGTCAGAAATTATGTTGTGCATCAGTCACTTCTAACTTCTATAAACTCTGGGAAAGACTTTAAATTTGTGTATGTGCTTTTTTTTAAAAAAACAAGTAATATTTATTTCTTCTTCTTCCTCCTCCTTCTCCTCCTCCTCCTTTTCCTCTTTTTCCTCCTCTTCCTCTTCTTTTGGTTAAGATGGCTGGTGGTGGTGCACACACGTTTAATCCCAGCACTTGGGAGGCAGAGGCAGGTGGATCTCTGTGAGTTCAAAGCCAGTCTGGTCTACAGAGTGAGTTCTAGGACAGCCAGGGATACAACAGAGAAACTCTGTCTCAAAAAACTAAGAAATAATTAAAAAATAAAACAAAATGGAGCATAGATGTTAGGTTGTCAATTGGCAAGGTAACCCAATGCTGGTTTTCAAGTGAGGACTTACAAAGGGAAGGGAGCAGCAGGCAACTAGCCCATAAGGACCACATTGTCTGGTCCCCATTTGGAAGACAGTAGTCTCTTTCAGCTGTTGCCTATTCACAGTCATCCTTTATTTGTCTCCAGACAGTGAGAAAACGACAATTTACAACTAGGAAGTCAGTCTCAGCATATAATTGCCATTTTGCTGCTCACCATTGTTTTCTTCCTATAATTGGCATCATCTGCTGCTCAAGAACAATTAGCGACCCTAATGTTCTTATGCAGCACAGTTCAACCTGCGATAATGAGGGAACTAAAGCTGAACGCCTGGCATTTCAATATGCTATTTTGCCACGCACCTCTTGGCACTTAGGTCTCTAAGTTGATGAGGAAGGCGATGCATTTCTCAGACCTCTCCCCCCAAATGAGGTTGCCATAGAACCAGCTCCCTCCAGTTTTATGAATATTGAGTGAATGTCTCTGTGGCAATCCCTTTACCTCAGGCCACTTTCATCCCACGTGAGCACTTAATAGCGGCAGGTCCAGCTCTCTGCATCCCGTACCAGGCTGAGAAATGAAGTGTTCTCCACTGCAAAGTGCTAATGCTTCTGCTTTGTTCTTTAAGCCATTTCCTGTTGGAGTTCTGGGCTAGGGGTCCTGTGGAGTTTAAGATGAGAACTCAATACTTTCTCAGGGCAGCCCAAGAGGAGCTGGGACTCCACATACACCCAGGCCACCATTCTGGTGAGATTTGGGTGTTTGAGCGTATGTTGTTTTTCCTTCTCAGAATGCCCATATCACAAGCCCCTGGGTTTCGAATCAGGGGAGGTCACACCAGATCAGATCACGTGCTCCAACCCAGAGCAGTATGTGGGCTGGTATTCCTCATGGACAGCAAACAAGGCCCGGCTCAACAGTCAAGGTTTTGGGTAAGTAGGGCAGGTAGCCCAGGTGGAATCATTATTTTTTTTTTTATGTGCTTTGAAAAATTAGGTCTGTCTCATCAATGGATGGCACAGAAAGCATTTATTCAACAAACCCTGACTGTGCCTTGTTGTGCCGAGGACTGTGAGTACAGCGGTTGGCAGGGTGGGTGAGTTCCTCGGCATTAGAGGCACATAGTGAAGAGGGGGAGACAGACTGTAGGCACATCCCTGCACACTTGACTATTCAGCTCCAGGGATGACCACTGTTAGGAAGATGAGTAAGGAAGACCTCATCAGTCAAACATGCCAAGGAAATCTCTCATAAGGAAAAGACCGGAGAACTGGACTATGTCCGAAGGCTTAGAGTTGAGATGATACCTCTTGGTGCTAGCAGCCCTCAAACACCCAGCACCTGCTGGCTTTTTGCAGACATTTATGGGAGATGGTTCCTGGTAATTTGGTGTGTTCCTGGCAGGTGTGCTTGGCTTTCCAAATATCAGGACAGTAGCCAGTGGCTACAGATAGATTTGAAGGAGATCAAGGTGATTTCGGGGATCCTTACCCAAGGACGCTGTGACATAGATGAGTGGATGACCAAGTACAGCGTGCAATACAGGACTGATGAACGCCTGAACTGGATTTACTATAAGGATCAGACTGGAAACAATCGGGTAAGTAGGACTCACTTTGTTACCTTCTGCGCACACCCCCGGGACTTGTCCTGTCTATGCTCCTGCTTCCCATGTCTCTTGTCAGTGCATGGACATGTTGGGCCATCTGTGTTCCTTCTCTACTGTATGATCTGCTCTTTCCCAGATGCAGCCTGAGTGACTAGCAGTGTGTTAATTAATGCTGCTCTTTTGTGTGAAAGAGGTATTTTTCTAGTTCTCAGTATCAGCATATAGTCACTTGAAAACACTACCCTGGCTATTTGGGTGGTTACACACTCACCGGACCATTGACTGTGGAGCTTCACAGGCCTGACTTAACTGTTATCACTCACTTGTATAATTATGGTATCTTCTTACTACTGACTGAAACTGACAGTTGTAAACCTTTTGGAAGTCCAGCAAGTTGGCCAATTAGAGAGATGGTTTAGTGGTTAAGAACACATATTACTCTTGCAGAGGACTAGAGTTCAGGTCCCAATACCCAGATCATAACATTCTGTAACCCCAGTTCCACGGGATCAGATGCTTCTAGCTTCCCAGGACATGTGCACTCTCTTTCACATAGCCACACACAGACACAAATGGATACACGTAATAACAAAAGAAATACTAAAACCAAGTTTGAAAATGTTACTAATACTAATAACCTAAATGTCTATTTAAAAGATGGTGCCAGTCCAGACACACTTAATCTATTAATCCTTGAGGACTGAGCCCTAGATCTTCACTATGAACTAAACACATTAAGCTCCTGGCTGTCTTTGCAATCAATAAAAATGAATCAAAAACTCACTAGATGTTTGGAAATGCTAACCCATTTTTTTCTTTTTTGCCCAATATCAGGGAATTCCTCAGGCTATTTTCTATCTCTCTCCTTCCCTCTCAATGGACAGCCCAGGCTGGTCCTGATCCTCTTGCCTCACTCTCCAGAATGCTGGGATTTACAGGCACATGCCACCACTTCCGGTTCTCCTCAGAATATTTTTGACATTTTATCAGACTAAGTAGACATGTGTGGCTAACAGTCATGAGGCCTTATAGTCCACGGTGACAATTTGCACAATAAGACATTCATTTGTTGAGGTTTTGAGAAGTTTGACATAATGGGCAAAACCATTTTGATGCTTCATTTTTTGAGACAGAGTGTCATGTATCCCACACTGGTCTCCACTTTGCTATATGGCTGAGGATATCTTGAACTTCTGATCCTCCTGCTTCTATCCATCTCCTGAATGGTGGGGTTAGAGGTGTGTACCACCATCAGTTTATGTAGCACTGGGGATCAGAACCCAGCATTTTGTGCTTACTAGTCAAGCAATACTACCAATTGGGCCACATCTCTGAGCACCTCCTAATTTCATTTTCTAGCCTTACTAGTTGTATTCGCCAAAGACATTAGAGTTCTTTTTCAAGCCGTGTGCTTCTGAAGGTCTTGATGGTGCTCTGAAGGAGCATCCATTCATGAAGTCTCAGATCAGATTCCATCAACCCCCTCTTCACCTTCTTCTGACTTGAACATGCTCAAGGACAAACAGTTTAAAGAGAGGGTAGGTAGGAAGAAAGGCAAGGTCACTGCAAACGAGACCTGTCCTGTTTTGTGGACGGATAAAGCTAAGTGCAGCAGTGAAATATTTTTAGGAGAAAGTTGCAGGACAAAATGAAATGCTCTCATGTCACGGAGCAGAACACTGTGACCCTGTTTAGAGTTCAAAGAATGCTTTCCTCAGAAATGCAGTCAAGCACCCGCAACACCTTGTTGCTTCCTGAAAAACATTAGCAAACCTTTTATGTCTTTAAGTCAACACCACCTTCTCCTTTTCAGAATTTTCCCTCTAGCTTTTGTCTGTTTGTAAAGTATTTTTTCAAAGCCTAAAAGGCACCTGTCACTTGTATCAAAGTAGAGACGCACATTTAAGCATTAGCTTCCAACTTCAGAGCCAGGCACATGGTTTGACTTGAGTGCATCTTGGATATCTTTGGAACTTGTGCACACCTCTCTTTTAGTGGTATGGGACTTTTCAAACTTTCCTTGTCAAAGTGCAAAGGATAAAATGGAAAATTAGTAAAAAATAGTCAAAAGGCATCTTTTAGCAACCATTCAATAGAGTCTAATCACTATCTGTGATGATGGGAATATTCATATCAGGTCTGCCCAACCTGCTGACTACTGGTCACATGCAGCTACTGACCACTTTAAATGTAGCTAATGTGGGCTGGGCATGTGGTGCTGTGGTAGGGTGCTTGCTTGGCACATACAAGGTACTGGCAACCACACACATACAAAGATGAGAAACTAAATTTTTATCTACCTTTACTTCATATAAATTTAACTGGGCACACATGGCTAGAGGCTACCATTTTGGATAGCGCAGTGTTCCCATAGACTCAGACATGCCCGACAAATGTAGCCGTTTCCAATCATCCAGTCAGATTTTATGGGGTGCTACAAGTTTTCTGCAGTTAAACCACTTTCCAGGATTCTCCATTGTTCAAAGTTGAGGCTAGGACCAGTGAGATGGCTGAGCCGGTAAAGGTACTGCCACCAAGCATGGTAACCTGAGTTTGAGGCCCAGAACCTACATGGGTAGGAGAGAACTGACTTGACTCATGAAAGTTGTCCTCTGACCTCCACACAACATACTGTGGCACATACATACACACTTGCACACACTAAATATTAAAGTTGAGGCTAGCTCCAGACAGGAGTCATTTTTCCTTTTCCTTCTCCCCATTGTGATAATGATCAGATTTCCTCCCTCTGTTTAGGTCTTCTACGGAAACTCGGACCGGAGTTCTACAGTCCAGAACTTACTACGGCCCCCTATCATTTCCCGATTCATCCGACTGATCCCCCTGGGCTGGCATGTCCGAATTGCCATCCGGATGGAGCTGCTTGAGTGTGCCAGCAAGTGTGCCTGATGCCCAAATTCAGCACAGTCTTGCCACTGTGGGGACAGCTTGGTGGTGGTGGGGGCACCCTGATATGTCACTGTGATAAACAGGGCTGTACCTTATATGCACTTTAAAATGCAGGTATGGGTAGAGACAATTTCATTTTTTAAAAAAGATATAGTTTCCAATTTCAGTAAAGGAAAAAGAAAAAAATGAGTTTTTCCTCAACTCAGGGCCAAAGAAAATAAGAAAAAAAGAAAATATCCCTCAAACCAATTTTCTTACACAAACCTAAATAACAGGGGTAATTTGCTGCTCTGCTCCCTCTCTTTCTCTTTTTGTTTCAGGGGCACTGTCAAAGGTGCAGACCCAGCGGAACGCAACCAGCTCAGATCATTTGAAATTTCTTTTTGGCTCTTACCACATTCAGAACAGGCGCATACTGTTTTGCAAAGCCTCACAGAAATTCTGAAGGCTTGCCCTTAACACTTTCATTAAATCCTGATTAGAGAGGACTGGGGACAAGCAGGCAGGCATGAATAAAGCAGAGGGGAGCCTGGAGCATGGCCCAAGAGTCTGTAAACAGCAAACCAACCAACCAGGCAGACTTCCTCATCTTGGAATTGTTTTTGCCTTGAAGGGGTTTGGGCTTTTAGCCCCAGGACTGAGGGTATTACGGCCAGCTGGAGCTCCTTTTACATATACCTCCATTCTACAACCCATTCAAGCAAGCTGTCCATCTGTGGTTACCAGGAGATGAATTCAAGGGGTAGGCTACGCGCACGTGTGTGTGTGTGTGTGTGTGTGTGTGTGTGTGTGTGTGTAGTGAGGTTTCACTTACATAGAGGAAGCCAAATGACTACAATACATCATACCTTCTTTATCTATGGCTAGTTTTCCAGAAATTGAACACACGGTGTAAACAGCTGAGACAAGAAATATCTCTGGCTACTGGAGGAGACCATGCTTTGTGGGAAGGGGTCAGGGCTTGTGTCATAGAGGACTATATGGAAGCTGTGGGGATGGGTTCAGTCAGGAAAGTGCTTGCTGTACAAGCTTAAGAACCTGAGTTTATATTCCTAGAATCCATATAGAAAACTTGGTATCGACAGGTATGGTGACACACGCCTTTAATCTCAGCATTCAGGAGGCAGAGACAGGCAGATCTGAGTTCAAGGCCATCCTGGTCTACATAGCTGTTCCAAGCCAGCCAAGGCTACACAGTGAGGCCCTTTCTCAAGAAAAAAAGCCAGGCATGGAGAGGCACACCTGCAAATCCCAGGACTAGGAGGCAGGAGGAGTCCTGGAGCTTGCTGGCCAGTTGGACCAGCCTAATCAGTAAACTCCAGGTTCACTGACAGACCCTGTCTGAAAAATAAAATGATTGAGGAAGACACCTGATATCAACCTCTGTTCCAGATGCACACATAACAAACACAAACATATAAGCAAGAAAAAAGGAGCCTATAGCTTCTCTCTGAGGGGTTTCTCCCCTCCAGCCTCTGCCTTGTCCACCCAAATCTGCTTGCTCCCACATGACATTTGAAACTTCTTTGGATAGAAATGGGCCTGGCTCATCATTCTCTGGCTGGGGTAGCTCATTTAGCAGGGAGCTTTGGAGCCTGAGAGAATGACTACTGGTCTCTGTCTCATCTGCCATTTGTAGCTCAGGCTGGGTTTGAGGCCCTTCTCTGGGAGAGGCTGTTAACTGGGGTGAGGTCACGAGATGGCATATGGGGAGAAGCTGAGAAGAGACAGGACCCTCCAAAAACAAGGTTCTGGCCTCACACACACACTGTAGCCTTGGAGAGCCCCTCTTTTCTTTGAGATACTTTCCATTTCTAGATATTAAAGGGATTACATGGACTCACACTAAATGACATTGGATGGTGGACTTGGTAGCTTACATCTTTAACTCCAGCACTTAGGTGTTGTGGAAGTTTATTTTTAGTCATGTATAAAGTAATTGCTTTGTGCACTGTTGGGTAAGGGGCTACCTAGGTCTTGGTGTTTTGTATTGTCTGCAGGAGTTGGATTTACGTGGGGGATGTTTGATTGGTCATGATCTGCATGTGCTATCAGTAGGACACCTGAGGAGTTCTGAATCAATAAAAATATCTAAGCTCAGATGCTCAGGGTTGGGTTCCACTGTCCAGGATGGTGCTGGCCAGGGTGCAGTTCCTTCCGCTGAGGTCTGGCAGGGATTGCATGTATGAATATACCTCCTTGTCATCCTTCATGAGATGCTACAGTTGCCTAACAGCTACACTTAGGAAACAGAGATAGATGGATCTTTGTGAGTTTAAGGCCAGCCTAGTTTACACAGCAAGCTCCAGGCCAGCCAAGGTTACATAGTGAGACCATCTCAAAAGTAAATAAATCAATCAATAAAATTACCTTGGATGTCTCATTCTTCTTGGTGAATAGAACAACTTCTCAAAGGCCTCAAATTCCCTACCTAGTGTTTTGGAGTTCCACAGGTCTCCCCCCCCCCCCCCGCCATCCCTGTGTGTGTGTGTGTACACGCACGTGTGTATGAATGATATTCCTGACATTACAACACATGTACAAATCAATTTTGGATGAAATTCCTGAAAGTACATCATTATTTGGAAGAATGAATTACTTTTCTCAGCACACTGATTATCAGAGAAAATGGCAATAACTTAAAACTACTGATCAGGGTAAAAGTAAATAAAACAGTGTGAGGCACGGATAAAGACCTTCAAACAACAGTTCATATCATAAATTTGTTTTGTAATAGTTTTATTAAGTTCACATAAACAGTCCTTAACCATTTGAGGTGTATAACTCAATGACAGTATATTCAGACTTGTGCAGTCATTACCATAATGATTATGGTATAATAATTACCATAAACTTTAGAGTGTTCTTATCACCCCGGAGAAATTCCTCCACCCCATCAGCTATCATCCACCCCATCCCTAGGTTACTTGTGATCCATTAGCTATTTGTATATAGATTTTTCACATTCTGGGCATTTTCCCACATAAATGGAATCCTGATATACAGTAGTTTGTGACTGGTTTCTTGTACTTATCATTGTGTTTTTAAAGTCCATGTGTTGGAGAAGTCTTCTTTCCTTTTTGTTACCATCACTCCATGTAGGGTTGGTTATTCTATTAATATTCATCCATTCATTTGGGTGGTTTCCACTTTGGGGAAATTATGAATAACTCTGCTATATGAACATTTATGTGTAAGCTTTTCTGTGGATATGTTTTATCTTGAGTATTGATGGGTCACTTGGTGACTCTATGCTTATTGTTATGAAGAACTTTCTCAGGTGGCTATAGCTTTTTTTGTTCCCACTAGCAATATATGAAGGTTCCAATCTCTCCACATCTTCAGCAGTGTTTCGTGTCTTTCATTAGATCCATCCTAGTACATGTGAAGTGGCAGTCCATGGTAATTTTGATTTGCATTTCCTTAATAACCAATGGTGTTGAGCATCTTTCTAAGTGACCATTTACATATCTTTGGAGAAATGTCGATGCAGATCCTCTGCCCATTTAAAAATTTCAATTCGTTGATTCACTAAGATATACATACAATTCTCTTATGCAAACATTTCTTCCATCCTATTTTTGTTGTAAATGTTTTGTTTTGGTTGAGACAGGATCTCACTATGTAGCTCTGGATGGCCTGGAACTCATTATATAGATCAAGCTAGCCTAGAATTGCAGAGATCCTTCTGTCTCTGCCTCCTGAGTGCTGGTATTATGGGTATGTGTCACCACACCTAGCTTTTCTTTTTTAACACTCTCTTGGTGAAGTTCTTTGAAGCACAACAAATTCCAAATTTTAAAGAAGTCCAATTTTCCTGTTGCTTCTTTTGGTGTATTATCTGAGAAATTACTGCCAAGTCCAAGGTCAAGATGATTTACTCCTGTGTTTTCTTCTAAAAGTTTTGAAATTCTTAAAATTTTTTAAAAAGTTTTACTTCTTACTTTGTGCATGGCTATAAAGCAAGAGTCTAGTTTCATTCATTGCACATCGATATACAGTTGTCCTGGTACCTTCTGTTGAAATTCTCCCCCCTATTGAATGGTCTTTGTACTCTTGCCAAAACCAACTGGCTCAGAATATGAGGGTTTATTTCAGGCCTCATAATTCTATCACCTCATAGTCTTCATTTCTGTAGCATCCCAGTGAGTTATGAAATTAGGACATGTAAGTCTTCTAATTCTGGCCTTTTCCAAGATTGTCCTGGCTATTTTGGGTTCCTTACATTTCTAAATGAATGTATCTATAAAGAAGCCAGCCAGGGGTTTTGCAATGGAAAATGCGTACAATTTCTGAATGCAATAGACAATGAGATCTGCAAAGATCTGCAAAGCATTTATATGTAAATAATTTGCTTCAAACAGCACACAAATCATTTACTTCATTAAATTTATGACAGGATGTATAAAAAAATGAAACTATTCTTGAAGAAAACCTGAAGCCTAACAGAATCTTGCTATTAAATAAGCAAAAAAAAATCCCATTTGCAATATTATTTATTTTAGGGGATGGATTATTCAATAAAATTATATAATGGAACAAAATCACTCCTGTCCTAACATATTTTGTTTATTTTTAATACTAGACGTTGGGTTATACATGGAGGGTTTTGTTTTTATGGTTTAGAGGACCTAACCCCAGGTCTCAAACATATTAGGCAAATGCTCTACCACTGAGTTCCATCTGCAGCCTGCAGACTAAAACAGAACAAAACACTGGGGTAAAACATACATTTTGAATACTTTTAATTAGTTATGAAGCATTAAATAATGCTATAAGAAAAAAAATTGGAAGTGATCCTGGTACTTGATGCAGGAGGTTATGTGGATAAGGGTAAAGGTATTTCCAAGTAGAGAAACTGTTAGGAAGTTTATTTTTAGTTGTGTTTGAAATTGTTTTATGCACTGTTGGGTGAGGGGCTATCCAAGGTCTTGGTGTTTTGTATTGTCTGCAGGTGTTGGATTTCTGTGGGGGATGTTTGATTGCTAATGATCTGCATGTGCTATCAGTAGAATACCTGAGGATTCTGCATCAATGAAACACTTGAGTGGAGATGCTCGGGATTCCACTGTTGAGGATGGTGCTTGCCATGATGGGAGTTCCCTCTGCTGAGATCTGGCAGAATTTTCACCACCGAATATGCCACATTGTCCTGTTTGGTGAGCTGCCACAGCGGTATACTACTATAGAAACTGCTAGGAATCTGGCCCAGAGTCAAGAAGACTGCATCCCTTAAGTAAACTTTTGAACGAATGCTAAGAGAAGCACACCTCTTTGACCACATGAGGTGCAGTGGTAGAGGCCAGCTGAAGAACACTTTATAAGGGCTGCTGCTTCCCCTGTGAACCAAAGAACAGCTCCAAGTTGGACCTGCTGTTGACCAGTACAGGGCTGATATGAAGATCAGAGAGAATCCAAGTACCTTCCTAATGTACTAACCACTGAGCTCTCTATAGCTGGCTTTCAGTATTCAGTGAAATTTCTTCCCAGTTTGATTGGTGATTGGTGCACATGCACGTGTGTTTAAGTGTGTGTGTGGTGGGGCATGTGCGCACACGCCATGTATGCATGTGTGTACCTGTGGAAGCCAGCAGAGGACATCTGATCTTCTGGATCTGGAGTTGCAGGTAGTTGTGAGCTACCCAATGTGGGTACTGGGAACTGAACTCAGGCCCTTGGGAGGAGGAGCAAGTGCTCTTAACTAGTAAGCCATTTCTCCCAGTCTCCCTTTCCAACTTCTTAGAACTTTCAACTGAGGCACAAATACAAACATCATGTTATACTAGCCGATATTTACTGAAATTTACTTAAATGTTTTGCAGCATCTCATTATATGCTCACAGCAATCCTATGTTAAAGAAAACAGCAGTGTTTACATTTATAGGCAAACAAACTGAGGCACAGGGAAGCTAAGTATGTTGCCTCAGGTCATGTCAGAGTTAAGCGATAAATTCACTAAGGCTATCTGTCTATTTAACCACTTTGCCAGTACCCCTGGGTCTCCGATAAGTTGTTTCATTGAACGGTTTCATTCTTAAATCAGATCAGTCACTATCAGCTGGGAGATGTGATGGAAGATGGCACATGAATTGGTGTGAACTTTCAGAAAAGACTGTTATACTGGGCTTGGTGGCTCATGCCTATTAACATGGGAGGTGGAGGCAGGATGACCAGGTGCTTAAGATTATTCTCGGACAATTGTGAATTGGAGGCTAGCCTGAGCTACATGAGATCTTTCCAAGATGAAATAAAACAAACAAAGAACCACACACTTGATTCAGTCTTCGATTCTTATGAAATAGTGTTCTCTGATCTTTACTTACTTGCTTTGGCACATACATGTCTACACCCAGCTGAAAACAGACAAACACATAGAATTCAAAGTTCCGAGTTTCAGCTCCTATCCCCTTTTAAAGAAAGATATATAAAATTGTTGAATAACTGACATATAAAGTACCATGAATTTGAACTTTTTGTCCCTCTACTGAGCAGTACACAGTTATGCCTCCATCTGGCCTATAAAATGATGAGGTACAGCCATTGTGCCCTGTATTTTTCCTGTCTCCAGTAGTGTACTTTCTGGCTAAAGGTAGACCAGTAGCATCCCCTTTGGCTCAGGATAGTATGCTCAGTTGCTCTAAACCAGGCATCAATCAAATCTGTCTATGCATATTATCTAGCTGTTTCTGTGCTGTATGTGCAGAGTTCTGTGGAGGCGACAGAGCCCTTATACTATTCAACCTTTCTGAAAGCATTTGCCAACCTGTGCTCTAAAACAGGAAGCAATCTTCCAGATCTGACCATGTAGCACTAAGCATGTCAGGTTAGCATCTCTTTTCATCCTCCAATTACCAAGTGAGCACCAAACAAACTGTATAAAGGACAACACTCAAGTGTGAAAGAAACCAAAGTTTCACAATGCCATAAGGGGTAAAGAACTTTATAAATAGAAAAAAAAATCATTAAGTAACAGGATTTGCTTTGCTTTACATTAATTTCTCTCCTTTAAACTGATCACAACTTCAAAGGCCCATTGCCCCTCATTTGAATTCGAACATATTCTTGTTTACAAAGAAAGAATTAAAATGGAGCTGTTAGCTGTTCAAAGGCAAGAAGGACCACAGTGCTCAAGATTGGGAAAGCCTGGCAGTCACATTAGTCAGTGCAAAATCTGCATTTTATTAAAGACATGTGGGAAGATCCATTCAAAAATACATTGTGCTCAGTAAAAATTAACCATTTCATGCTGTTAATGAAGGTTACCACGGAGTAGATATTTGTAGAATATGTACAGCAACAATAGAAATTTTACAGAAGTTTAGAATGGAATACATGCCAGAAAAAACTTGATAAGATGTACCAACACATGATACAAAGAGTTATAGAAACACTTTACAAATGGTTCATAGTTAGCTTGTGAGGAATTTAAGTATTCAACACTTTAAATTCAGTTTGGATTTAAAAATTAAAAAGATTAACAACCATATCACACCCTTGCCACAGTAAAAAGTATGGATTACACTTTATATAATGGATTATAAAGTCTGTGCAATTAAGAATGTCCACTGATTCATCTACCACACATCGGATGGCATATCCCTCTGGCTTATCCCTTTTTTTTTTTTCTTTTTAAGAATGAACAGGGCTCTCGATGCCACCCTGTCCTGTGCCTTCCCAGAATACCTCCTTCAAACTTAGTAAAGATTGAAGAAGTTCTGATAATTGTCTAAGTATATACAGAATAACTACCTGAATTCAGAATGGCACAAAGCAATTCTTGGAGATAGGACTCCGGGGTAACTATTTTGTTTGGCTTAATTGTCTCTGTTCATCAATGCAAGTTTACAGTGAGAATTTACTTCTTTCTATCACCACATGGCCTGCTCCTCCCCCAGCCCAACTCCATCACTGACCAAAGAGTAAACTAGGAGAGGGAGAGAGACTGGTGACTAGAACCCACTGATCAACCCTAGGGAAAACGGTTTTCTGCGAGCTCTACTTTCCATTTTTGGAAAATCGAAGCCAGTGTAGAGAATATACATTCTCCAAAGAAAAGCATCGTCTTTCTCAGAAACTCTACTGAGTATAACCAGAGCTTTTGATGATTCTGGCAATAAACACTTTAATCCTCCAATAGGTACAAAAGTCAAGGCATCTACCTTTTTTATTCCTGGGTTTCTTCTGATCATACCTGAAGCACAGGACTAGGACAAGCTTGTCTATGCCTGAAATGAATCACATCAGCCTTCTGGGAAGGGAAATCCCCAAAAAAGGAAGTCCTGAGGGATTCTCAGCGGGTCTGCCAAACAGGAGGGGACATGGAGGGACAGATAAGGCCTCTTTCTCCCTGATACTCTGCCTGGGAAGAGCAGCAAACAAGGCAACTTCTAATCTGCATACAACACGGAGACTGATTTCAGATTCCCAAGGAGGACCAATTGGACCGAGGATCAAAGGGGTGTAGAGAGCTTACCCTTATGAGAAATGAAGGGCCTTAAAAGTGAAACCAGTTTCACCCCCCACAGTTCTGCTGGCCCTACAAATCCAGCATACAGACTATGACTATTTTATTTTTTTCTGGCAAAACAAGAGACAACCCTCCCTTAAATGTGGGAGTAAATAGTTGAATGGAAGTACAAGGCAGATCAGGATCATATTTAACAGCCTACAGTAAATAGAAAGAAAGGCAGGTCATGCCCAGAGAGAAAAAAGGTGGAGTCGGTACCAGGCCAAATGCTCATGAATTAACAAAGCACTGTGGGCAACGATGATTTATGTAAGTAACCAGCTTGCACAAAGTCTACCTACCATCTTCTATAGTACATTCAATTAAAAAACAAAACAAAACAAAAACTGCATGGGCAGTAGGCCCAGAGTTTCCTAGCCACCTGGCTTTTCCCCTTTGGGTGTATACAAACAGTTAAGGGGCTTCATTTTCTTGCATGGCTCCTTACTCATGGTTTCCAAGATTGATTTAAAAAAAAATCAGTTGAACCAGGCCTCAAGATAGTTTAGATTTCAGCTGGTCAAGAAGCAAAAGAGGAAACCACAACCATTTATAAGTCTGGATTTCTTGCTTGTTTTTTGTTTTCTGGTAATCTGGCCTTTTACAATTTGGTAGGGATCTTCTCCTAGGAGTCTGGTCCTGGGAATTAGTGACATCTGTACTGTCTTTTCTGCAGTCTCTTTTAAAGAAACCAGAACTATTATTTCTTAAGCCAAAAATGAGTATCAATGAACTTTTATTAGTGATGAACTGAAGGAGGCAAGGAAATACCCAACTGCTTTCTGATTTGGATTAGTGAAACACACCAGACCCAGTTCACAGAAGTAGGCATCTATGGATCTTCTAAGCCACACGGTAGAGTTCAATAGCCCACTCTAATGCATTAAGCAATGAACTTCTAGATGCAGAAGCAATGGCATCCAGAACATAGGTTCTGAGCACAAGAGATACACAGTTTTGCTGAGTCACAGCTGAGCCCCAGCAGTGACTTCCAGTGAGCTACTTACTGTCCTTGCCAAAAGTTCTGTCACCACCAAGATCTAGGTGAACAGAATGGACAAAGCCTTCTACACACTGAAAAAGTAATCCTCTGGCCTTTGAAAAAAAATTATACACATATGAATTATTCTCAATACATGGCTAGGAGAAAATAAATGGCTTTTTTCCTTATTTACTCTAAAGACTAGTTTAAGTGAGGATACTATGATATCAACTAAGAGGTACTGGGAAGGGAAAATGGGATAGCATTTCCTAGTGGAGTCCACTAATTTTCTGATTAGGAACATGCTAAACTGGCTAACTCTACAACCACAACATACTTTTATAATACACAGCATGACTAGAGACTGACCAGCATAGGTCTGCTTAGAATTAAAGTATACAACTGCATATGGTGAGTCTTAAAGCATGTTTTAAAACAGATTTAACCAAAGCATACAGCACAATACTTCTAGAATAGCCACATCACAACCACCAATAAAGAGTTTTGCTTCTAATCGGTCTGCCATATGCTAATATTTGTAAAGAGCTATTAAATGACTTGAATAAAAAACAAAGACATTTTCTTTCGGTAGACACAGCTGAAAGCCATGATGCCTTTGAGCAGTTGGTAAAAATCATGCCAATCTGCCAGGCTGCTGCTTGCTTCTAAATATAAGCCTCATGGCTAAGAAAGATTTTCTAAGGATGCTAACCTAGAATTTAAGTTCTCAAACATGTATAAAGTAACTCTGGTTTCCTCCCAAAGTATGCACCTTTTAGCAGGTCCAAGACAATGGAAATGAACAATAGGATTGCAAGGACTTGAGAACAGTGATAGAGGATTTTTAAAGAGAATACAATGTTAAGGAATTCACTCCTGCAGTTATGTAGCCTGGAAAGCCCAAGGCCAGAGGCAGGTTCTGAAGAGTGGTTGGCCTGGAATGCTCTCGGGCAGGATTTCTTAACCTTGGCATTAGTTACGGGCCAGAACACTCTGGAAGATGTTTAGCAACATTCCTGGCCTCTTCCTAGTAGATGCTGGTAGCAGCCCATGACAACCAAATGTCTCCAGACATTGTCAAATGTGCCCTGGGGGATAAAACTGCCCATGGCTGAGAAGGACTGCTATAGAGACAGCATACTTGAGCCTCTTGGCACAAGGCATTCTCTTCTGGTCTTAGGCTCTGGAGAGAGTCCTAAGCTTCAGTCAAAACTGAACAAAGATCAGTTAAAGTTTACTTACAATTTCAGAGAAGCAAAAGAAGATGACAGAGAAGTGAAAATAGGAAAACAGCAAAGCCAAGGTTCTTATCAAAAGGAGATGAGTAATAACTTCCTAACACAAAGTACTTCATAAACCTTCAATTCAACCTCTGTGTCCTTTAGGATGTCAGGGCAGATAATAGAACATGGATGTCATCAATTCCCCCTCCTAAAGAAAATGGGAGGGTTTTGCGACTTTCAGTCAACTCCTTCCTGCCATGGATAGCATCTTTTTGAGGCCAATGAATGACCAACCAGAGGGGGAACTCACAGTTAAAAGCTAAGAGAGGGCTCATTAGATCTGAGAGGAAATGTTACTGCCCCCATCTGTGAGCAGGAAGAGAATGAATGAGATTGTAGATTCACTTACAGCTTATTGAGGATCAAGGAAAAGTCAGAACATACAAGAGCTAAGAAGAGGATAAAAGAGCTAGCTCAGAAACACTAGTTGAAAACGTAGCTATTTTCTGGCTCAAATCTGGGAATGTAGGAAAAGTAAGTATTGACTTCATCAGTTAGGATTAGTTTGCTCTAGGTAGAAGGCAATTATTCTAGCCCTTCTTTGAAGAACCATCATGAATATAAATGCTCTGCAAACATCTGAGATCCCAGTGTTAGCAAAGATGACAACATGGGAAACCAGCCCCTTGGTGATGACGACCCACGAATGCCATAGCATGGCAATGGGACCTCGCAGTTCCTAAGCACACAGCACAGTGAGAAGTCTTTCCAGAGGAAACAAAATGTAGTTTCTGGTTTGCAGAGGGGAAAGGGGAGGGGGATACAAGGTACGGATCTAGTATGAAAAAGAAGAGTTAAATATACACCGTTTTAGCGTCACTATATCCAGGCAAAAACTGTTGAGGGTCTACCTTATTTGGATAACCGAAGATTTCTCTGGGAAAAGCCAGAATTCAGAGCTACCCAGACAGTACTGAACTGGTAACAGAAACAAGATAAGAAAAGAACTCAAGAGCATGCAAAATGAATCAAATTGTTTCCATGATAGTACCCAGTTGAGTTTCATTTTAGTGCCTATTATACTTATTAAAATTAAATAAAAGCACCTTAAAATGACCTCTATATATAATCAATACACATCATTATAGTATTTATATAAATATGCAATATGCACACAATTTAAGTTTCAAAGAGTCTAAGACCTTTATAATCTTCATAATCATCAGTGCTATGATTCTCAAAATCTCAGGGAAGGGTTAACAGTAACTCAGCATATTTCAGTGACAGCTGACTTTAATTGGGGACTGACACTCTCAGAATTCTGGAACAAGTAGTAAATACTGAAAAGTTACCTCTTTGAGGGATGAGAGTGATCTCTAAAAGTCTTATTGCTAAGAAACTACTTTCAAAACTCTACGATTATTGATAGATGATGGTGTTGAGGGTTTTTTTTTGTTTTGTTTTTTTTTGTTTCTGTTTTTTGTCAAAGATGGTCCAGAGATAGGGTGGTATAATGCTTGCTGGCCAGAGGCCTTGATGATACTTGATACTAACTTGGGAGTTGAAAGTGATCAGATGAGGGAAGGATAGGTCCTGTTTTGATGGATGGGGTGTATGTATATACAGGTGTACATGATGACCTTGTTATAAATGGACAGTCCCAAAAGGAAAAAAAAAGATATAGCAATTTTCTCTACATCTGGAATTGCTTCAGGAGCCTTTAAATATATTAGAAGAGCAACAATAACAACAACAAAAGCATTTAGAAGAAGAAATGCTATACACATAGCTCATATCCCACCTGGAGGCAAGAGTCTCCAAGAGTATGGACAGCATTCAGGAGCATGAGCTGGTTTGCAAGATCTGCAGACAGAGGCCTCTTACAACCTAATAACAAGAAATGTTCACTGGTAAATCTTTGGTCTACGCTCTAACACTACTGTTAAGTGAAAGAGCACATTCTCTTCAAAGACCCATAAGCACCACTTCTGCCTACCCTTCTCTCATGTGCAAGTTAATGTCCCTGGACACAAACGAGAGCCAAGTGTCTGAGGACAGAAGTGAGGCCTGCTGGGATCCCTACTGGCTTATCTAATCTTTTCTCTCCTGCAGGCCTGGAAAGAGATGCTGCATTTGTCTGCTATCAAGGATCATGTCTAGAGGCTACTGCTGGGGCCAAAAAGTTGAGCAAAGTTCATATTATTACAGTCACATGTAGCCACAATTCAACTCCTTTTGTTATAAGTATAATACTCACTTCATATCACAAATGTATAAAAATATGGCAGATAGTGACATAACGATACTTTCTTTAAATGAATATATTTATAAAACAGACAGTTATTTACCATACATATATTATATATAGAATAAAATACTCCTGATGCAATATATAAATGTTACTGTTTAGTTTTTATAGAAACTACTATAGCTGTCCCACTGCTTCACAATGTTCCAAACAGCTCAAAATAACTTTACATTATAACATAAAAGGTATGATTCTAACAGTACAATATTAATTATAAATAAATGTTACAAATCCTATCAAATATGGAAGCTTAGAAAACAATTTAAGACATACAGTTCATCTGCTAACCCTTCAAAGGGATACTCCTAGATTACAATAAACCCCACATTTAGTCTAGTCAGAAAAAAATATGTGGTAAGGGCACCGGTCAACATGATTTTTTTCTATCCCTCATAGCCAGGACATATCCTGGCTTCCCCAAGTTCAACAGAGATTGCACTAAAGCTGGAATGTAACGGGGAGAAACTGGCAAGAATTTCTTCTTCCTCAATGGCACACTCTATCCATTCTCACACAAGACCTGTGGGGAGTGGTGATTCCTAAGGAACTCCCGTGGCTCTAAGATCCCTGACTAGCATTTGTGGCTATGAGGTGCCAAATGGCACCCCCTCACACACAATATTGCACACACCTTCATAAAGCTGAAAATACTGGCTTACTACCCTGGCCCAGCCCATTTCCCAGCCCACCCTAAACCCTCCCCTCCCAACTGGCTTGTCTCCCCCCCCAACCCCCCATCTCAGCATCAATTACAAGGCTGTCTCTTTTAAATCATTCAGATTTGGCATTCGTGAGCGGTTTGTTCTATTATAAGGGTGCCCGTTTGGCCCACTCTTGGTACCCAGCTGTTCAGAGTAGGAAGGCCCCTCCGTGGCACTTCTGGTCACAGAGGACACGTGCCAACCAGGATCCATCTGACCTGGTAGCTGAAGGGCTGACCTGCCCTTTGGTGCAGGATCCTGCCGGATATTGCTGCTCCCACCAGAGGCCTGGCTCAGGGGGTGAATCCGAATTTCTGAGAAGGAATTTTTGGTTTGTTGAGCTGTTAAGGGCTGGAAACGGGGATCTGAAGAAGCCGGGTGATTGGTCGATGAAGAGAGATGCAACAGCTTGCGAAGGGATTTTAGTGGTTGGCTCTGAAAGGATTAAGATGTGCACAAGAATTAATTTAGAGCAGGTGAGGGAGCTAAAAGGGGATGGAGTACAGGTGTAAGATAACTAAACAAGGGCAGGAAGGAAGAACATGTGGCTAGTGGGGCAGGTCCAGCTCTAAGTGGCCTCTTGGTGTCCTCAAACAAGATTTTAGTCACTGCCTTTTAAACAAAAGTCTAGAAATCTAGAGAAAAGAATTAAGAGCTTCTCAAAGGTACCACTTGATGGTCAGGGCTCCTGTGTTCTAGCTGCATCCTGTTTTTACCATGCTTCTTATGCTTCAAACCCAGAAAGGTGAAGCAACAAGAGATATGGATGTGCCTCTCTCCCTTTTCAGAAGACTTCCCGAATAAATCTTCCACTTACATTTCACCAGTGTTATGGTTAATCTTAACTGTCAAATGACTGGACTTGGAATCCCTGTGGAAACACATCTCTGGGTGTGTTTGTGAGGGTGTTTCTAAAGAGATTTAACTAAAGTGGAAAGACCCACCCTGAATGTGGACAGCACCATCCCATGGGCTGGTGTCCTTGACTGCAAAAAAGGAGAAAGTTGAACACTGGTATTCATGTCTCTCTTTTTCCTGCCTGTGGATACAATGTGACCTTCTCTCATGCCTTCCTCACTATGATGAACTGTACCATCAAACTGTGAAGGTATTTTGTTATAGCAATGAGAAAAGTAATTAATATAACTGGATAGAACTTGAGTATATAACCATATCTAGCTGCAAGAGAAGATGGAAAAATGTAGTGTTTTAGATAGCAATGCAACGAGTTAAATGTTGTATAACTCTTCTTTCTTTCCTTTTTTCTTTTTTTTTTCCAAGACAGTGTTTCTCTGTTGTAACTCTGGCTGTCCTGGAACTCACTCTGTAGCCCACGCTGGCCTTGAACTCACAGAGATCAGCCTGCCTCTGCCTCCTGAGTGCTGGGATTAAAAGTGTGTGCCACCACCTCTTGGCTTCTTTCTTAATTGTTTAGTGTTCCCTTTTTCTTGATACTACATATTCATGTTCTATGCCGTAATTCTACTTTTTCATTTTCATCTTTTTGAGGGGGGAGTGGGTACAGTTTGGGTACTAAAAATACAAAGCATTTCAACTGCCCACAGAAACACTGGCTAATGAACTTCCTGCCTGCAGAATGGCTGTGGGTCAAAGGAGCTATAGGGTACAGCACTTTGAAGGGGGACTGGTGTGAAAGCAGAAATCAGGGTCCTGGATAAGCTCTGCCCCTCACTGGCCAACAATTTTCAGGTAACTCCAAAGCTTCAATTTTCTTAATGGTGAAAGGCAAGATTTTCTCCTGTTCCTCTACCTTTTGCATGAGGTGTAGAAGAGTTACTACCAGAAGAGACATAGAAAACCAGAAATGGTAATATCTGACTGTAATCCCAGACAGATACTTGGGAGAGTGAGACAGAATTACAAGTTTGAGAATAGTTTGGGTAACTTCTCAAGATTCTCTCAAAACAAACAACACCCCCCGCCACACACACACACAGCACAAACAAACAAACCAACACCGAAGCACTTCTAGCTGGTAAATCTCAGAGTACTTTTATCCTGAGTGCCATGGTATAAGCCACATGCATTTTAGCTGTCAACGTTGAATAGCAGTGATACTCTCTAGGAAAACTGCAATATTTGAAGAAACAGGATGCTAACAATCAAGATAAATGAACTGAGAATCAACTGAAGAAGAAATAGTTTCCATGGAAGCATCCTCCATTATCCCTCCAACATTTTCCCAAAGAAAGTATAGGGTCCCCACAGGAGATGGCAGAGTATTCTACACACTCGAGATAATCAAAAGGGCTCTTTCTCTACCCTCACCTGGGTCTGTAGATCTGAAAGCTTCTCAGGTCGCCACTCCTTTGGTCTGCTGCTTACAGTGCTAGAAGAATGAATGGCTTTCTGTAAGGTCAGAAGATCAGGACCATCAGTGTTGGGCACCTAGAGGGAACGAAAGATGGAGAAGGATTCAACAAGCATACCAATAACTGTAATTAAGATACACAACTACACCCAAGAGGAGACCCAAACTGAAAAGTAAACTGAACTAAAACAAAATTCAAAAGGGAGAAAAACCCCAAAAGACCCAGTAAGTAAACCAAAACTCTCCAAATGTTCATGATGCAAGTGGTGCTAGTTAAATTCTGCTGCCTTCTTAATAATTTTCCCTGCATTAGGAAAAATTGGCAGATTGTCATGCAGCTTGGTTAAACCTTAGCCCTTAAAGCATTCCCATGCTGTTAGTTTCAGTAGCTGAAAGAGAGAGCAGTTAAAGTGGGCTGAACCAGAACGGCTGTCGTATCCTCATTCCATATTGTAGTTAGGTTATGAACCAGTTCAATAAAACAGAACCAAAAACAAAATTTCATGCTGGGAATATGATGCAAACTCTGTATTTGTTGCCAAATCAGTCTAGGGGGCTTTGAAGGAGAGAGAAGTGGGGAGGTATGGTTTGAATCATAATCCCAAACCACTGCCCAGTAAATCTGGGTCTAGCATTGTACACTGAGAAACTGCTGGAAATGTATGCCACAAATTCCAAATGAACACAATTGTTCTATTCAATGACTTTGGTAGACAAAGGAGAATGCCAAATGCTAAGCAAAAGCCACGGCTTTATACTTCGTGACCAGCAAAAGCTAGAGGCAGGCAAGGAAAGAGCAAGATATCAACTAGTAGAAGATGCTTGTTTCATGGAGCCTGCTAGCTCAACTGATTTGGTCAATTCGAACTTGGTTTCAAAGAGACAAATTGCCAACCAAATGTTAACAAAGTCCATGCGGTGAGCCAAGTGCAAAGACATTTGTTGACTGTAAATGTTAATCAGATTCTTTATAGGAATTGAAGGACTTTATGAATACTGTCTGCCAATGACTGGCTAATTGGTCCATCCAAACCAGTCTTACTAGTTTGTTTAGTAGGCTTAAGTTTCAACATCTTTAACTGACTCAGAAAACCCCAAATATATATATATCCATATATCCCAGAGAATTTATGGAACTGGCTCAGGTACTTAACTAACACAAAGAGAATATGACTCCATGAAAATAAGACATGCTGTTGTCATCAGTAAAACAAGTTTACTGGAGTAGTTTTCAGGGCTACTATACGTAAAAATGGGTACCATGGGTGGAGTGACTACAGGAAGCTTTTTCAAAGAAGAACTATGCTTTAAATGATTCTTTGAATTAAAAAGAGGAAAGAGAGATTTCTTGATGCTTGGATTCTCCCCGTTGGTGGAGTCTGTCTGTAATATAAGATACAAATGAGCTAATTGAAAAAAGAAAAATTAGGTAAAATAAATAGGTGCTTTAATTGAAACTACTAGCCCTTGGTAGCCCTCAAGTGATTAAATATTAACAGTCAAGGAAAGAATCTCTGTGCTGTGTGTCTAGAGAGATTATGTTATTTTTTCAGTTAGAAACAATAATGTAAGTTTAGACAAGTACAAATTTTTTCAGAGTCTGTACTATGAATAGTCCAGGAATGCCTGGTGACCTTTAGGCATCTGCTTATATTATGCTTACTTAGGAATTTATTTATAATCAGAAATAAGACTATTATGAAGAATTGTGCTTAATGAGTTATTGATGAACTTCAATCATTTCCTAATTGTTAGGATGACTTAAGTAACTAAGAGATTCTACCATATGGCATATTTATTATAAAAGAAAATATACTTTAAGTCCTTTTGAACTTCTTAGTTAATTATCTTGAGCCAGTAAATATCACCTGGAAGAGTATTATCACTGTTGTAAATTAAGGTAAATTATAAATTATATATGTATAAACTAAGGTAAATTAAGCAGCCCTAATCTACACTGTTAGAAATATATACCTCATTTAAAACATCTAGTACAATTCAAAATTCTGGTTTTCAAGCAAAGAGACAAAAGTATAATCTTCAGGGAACCTGAGTTTGATTCCTAGAACCCACATAAAGGTCAAAGGAGAGAACCGAACCAACTCCACAAAGATTTCCTCTGACATCTATATACTGTGGCCCCTGTGCACCCTTCTCCCTGAGATCATGCACACACAAAATGTTGTTTTTTATGTTCAGTCTCTAAATTGAAGTCTCATTTCAAGTTGTTTGAGATACTAAGTAAGATACAATTACGAAGTTGGCAAAGTCACCATATGCTGTGAGGGCTTATGTAACTCCCTGGATATACAACGGAAGCCAGATCCCCAAGGCAGCTTCCAGACTTGCTTGAGTCAAAACAGGCACCTTTATAATACAGAATTCTTTTCTCTCTTTCAGCTACCTCAATTTTCAGAGAACACAAATATATAGAAATGCAGTAAGAACATGTTTCCTTTGGTGTATATATGAAGACATCTGTGTAAATATCCTGAGTTTTCCTGTTTTAATGACAGAAGCCTTGGATAGGAGTTTAACTTGGATTGCCAAGAAGGCCAGTAGGGAGCTCTCAGAGACTTTTCACAGGGGAATCCAAGTTTTAATCCTTACAAGTCATTGTGTGACTTTGGACTTGCCTGGCTCAGCTCCTATTCTAGTAAACTAGATTTAGGATCTACTTCAGCTATACTATGTTCATCTGACACCAGATTTCAATTTCTTGGAATCTTATGTAAAAGTTTCAGTGCCTTCAATTTTTTGGTTTATTAACTTAGTTTTCTTTTTAATGAACTTTAGAAAGTAAAAACATGTTTCCTTTAGTTACATTTGAATGTTCATTCAAAGAAAGCAGAGTTAATCTAATGCCAGGCCTCAGTGCCTGAGGTCTGGCACTCTGTATCTAGTGTTCTTTGGAAATCTGACTCTAGATTTCAATGTCCTTAAATTTTTTCTTTATTTAAAAATGTAGAGGTATAAAAATCTTTCAGTTTAGAAAACTTAAGGCATATTGATATGTGTAAAGCTATCCTGCAGTTAGTATAAATATTTAATAAAAAGTTTAAGTGGAGAGGATGCTAGAGAATAGTAATTTTTCTATCATCCTAACCTATATTTTTAAATATCCAAAATTTGAACAAAATCTTGAATACTCAACTTAGGCAAGATGTATATACTTTGCTTAGCCACAGTCAGGCAAAAGTTTTAGGATTAATCTTGGCCTAAAGTAGACAAGCATTAAAATCTAAATGTATATACAAGACATTTTCAATTCTTCTACCCTTACTATTTTCTATAACTTAATCATATCACAGGATTGTAGGCATGTAGTTATCAAAAACCCATAAAACTTATAATAGTGGCCAGGAAGAGATGTCCAAAGGGTAAAGCTTACTATAAATAATATGTTCTATAAACAATGAGCAGAGTTAATTTTTTAGTACTTTAAAACATTTTAAGCATCATGAAGCAAAGTCAAGCCTATTTCTTCATTTCTTAATCCTGTTTCAGCAACAAATGTTTGAGAGGCATTTTGATTTGACATTTCAGTCTAGGCAAGCTTCAGTAAGAGATATAGGAACCCTTTTCCACTCCCATGAACATTTCAGAAATACCATGTAACCATTAAAATAAAGAGGTAGCACATGTGCACACACACGCGTGCGTGCGAGCACATACACACATACACACACACACACACACACACACACACACACACACACACACCCCTTTCCTCCAAATGTATGATGGTGGTTTGAGACAGGGTTTTACCATGTAGCTCTGTCTACCTTGGAACTCACTATGTAGACCAAGCTGGTCAAGAAACTCACAAAGATCTACCTGCTTATGCCTTCTGAGTGCTGAGATTAAAGGCTTGCAATACCATGCCCCATGCCCACTCCTGGCTTGAAGTCATTTATTTTGTAATGAAATACTTATACTTAATAAGCAAGTGAAAAGATGTTTTACAAAAGTCTAGATTTAAAGGGGCCTTAAAAATACTTTTAGGGAGCGGCACATGCCTTTAATCCCAACACTTAGCAGGCAGAAGAGGCAGGTGGATCTCTGTGAGTTCAAGGCCAGCCTGGGCTACAGAGTGAGTTCCAGGACAGCCAGAGTTACAACAGAGATTCCCTGTCTCAGGAAAAAAAAAAAACCTTTTAGGGGTTGGAGAGATGGCTCAGCTTTTAAGAGGACTGGCTGTTCTTCCAGGGGACTCAAGCTTGGGTCCCACCACCCACATGGCAGCTCACAAATGTCTCTAACTCTCATTCCAAAAAACCCAATGTTTTCTTCTGGTCTCTATGGGCATTAGGCACACAAGTAGTGAAAAACATATATGCAGGCAAAAACAGTCACGCACATGTAGTAAAAAAATAAAACAGACAAAAAGCAAAACCTCTCTTAACATTTCTCAAACAACTCTTAGACAAATATTCTTACTATGAGTTATATACTTTCCTACTACCATCTATGTCTTCTTTAGTTACCACTAAGGTATAATCTCTAATTTTCATGATGGCTTGAAGGGCCTCAGAACAATTTATTCTACTCATCTTACAGATAAAGTCAATAAAGCCCATGTGAACAGGTCATTTTGATAGAGTGATTTCCTTCTTTAAATGAATGAGAGTGAAGTAAACCCAAACTACCACTGAAAATGGCTAACTCAGTGTCACTTAGTTGTAAGGGTATCACAAAACAAAGGAAGGCAGGCTTCTTTTGAGTGAACTGCCTCTACTGCTGTCCTGGAAGCTTGTTTCTCCTCCCTATTTTCTCTTGTTACTAGCTAGCTTAGAATTTTCATTCCAGTGGGTGCAAAAACTGATGAACCCAGTAAGGTGTAACTGGCCCATTGTTCAAATGCAGATCTCCCCAGGAGATAAGGTGCAGCCTGTCTCACAATGCCATCATAAGTGAAACACCTTTGCTTACTAATTCAAGTCCTGAAATGTCAGAAGAAATTGTATCTGTGACTAGATAGCTCAGAAACATACTTGTCAGCATGGGACTCCTATAAGAAGCCAGGGAAGGATAAGGGATGATGGTTATTTGTGAATTTCAAGATTTACTTCCTAAGCTTTTGCATATCTTCATGCTTCCGGAGAGAAACAAATCGCATGTCTTCATAGTTTTTATAAGAATCTAAATTCACATGGATAAGAAGTTTATTGAGAGAAGCTTATTTTCTCATCCAAGTTAAATTCCTTCTACTCCTTGAGATTCTGTTAAATCTAGAAAAGGCTTTGTGAGAGGACAGTAATTGAGACATAAGAAAGATACAACATATTCACATTAAGAAATAAACTCTGATCCATGCAGAGTGTAAAATGAATCCAAAGAATAATACAGAAACCCATGTCATACATAGAAATTAGCCATGTACTTACTGTTTGAGATTTCTTCTTTTTCTTTTTCATTGACCTGAAAAAACCTTGCTTCTCCTTTTCTTTGAGTTGATCGGAATGACTAATATTTTCAGGACTTTTCCTAAATGAGAAGACATTTTTATCACATGGATCATTCTCTTACCACTGTGTGACAAACATAATGTAAGCTGAAAATGTGCAATACCAGATTCAATCAGCCATGAAGAATCGAGCCCAGAGGTAAAAGGTCCCCTAAAAAGCACAGGAGGAACCAAATCTAATCAACATGGGAGTGGCTGTTCTTCCGTACAGGCTTGATCACATTCGCAATTTGAGCACTATTACAAATGATCTGTAACTGAACTTTGGGACCCTTTTCCTGTTGCTGAAAGTCTCTGAATTAGACATTCTATAAAATCCATGGCTTAGAGGAGACATCCTCTATAACTCTCCAAGGGAAAGAATAGAAACATTTAAATACCTTTAAATACCTTAAATACCTTCATTTTTCTATTTACGTTTTAAAAACAAGCTCAACAAGTTTATTATTAGTAGCTTGCCAAGTTACTAAACATAAAAAATGCTGCTATAGAAACATTATAAAAAGAAGTAAAAATTGCCCAAAACTGGAAAATTCCTATTTAATCTATTACACCTAAATAAAAACGTACTCAAGGAAACAAATGTAGACACAGTGAATGCTCTAACACAGCATGTTTGAAGGGAAAAAGAAACCTTCTAGCTAAAAATACTAACAGTAAGACTGATACCACAGACATTAGGTATTTTAGTAAAAAATAGAAGATATTCAAAATCAGAAATAAGCCAGGTGTGCCAGCATATGCCTGTAATCCCAGTGCTCAGGAGGCTGACACAGAAAGACTGAGTTGAAGACCAGCCAGTCTATCTGCCAAGACTGTCCCCCAAACAAAAACCCAGTTTTCAAGAAAAAAATCCTAAAAGGGGAGAAAAAATAAAAAGGAAAACAAGGGGGAGACACCTTAGCTTTTGGCTTACACTCTTTAAAAGGCAACTTGACTGCTGTTATTCTGAAAAAAAAAACAAACAAAAAAACAAAACCACAAAACCCAACAACAACAACAAAAAAAACCTCACATATTTACATGTTTCCTAAGAGTAAAGAGTGGCAGAATCATTAAAAGTGGCAGTTAATTTATATTCATGGTTTCAGACTACCTAACAGTGATTAAGTGATTATAATATCTAAGAAAATATGAGCAAAGCAGCAACCAGCTTATTTCATTAAAATCTGTAAGCAAGAAAATTTCTAGATAAATCATTACTGGTTACATGACAGAAAACACAATGAAGCTATTAAAAATACATAACATCTTCAAAGAATATTCACTGACATGAAAGAATATTTAAATTATAATATTGGAAAAATATAATGATTTCAAGTTTTCTACATTAGATAAGTCCAACTACACGGCAAGAAAGGATATAGGTTATACACGTGCACTTTTAATATTATTTATTTATTTAATTATTTTTTTAAAGATTTGTTTACTTTATGTGTTTGAGTGTTTTGTCTGTCTGTCTGTATGTATACCACTTGTGTGCCTCGTGCCCATGGAGGTCAGAAGAGGGTGTAGGATTCCTTGGAACTGGAGTTGTGGATGGTATGAACCACCATTTGTACTGGGAATCAAACCTGGATCCTTTGCAGGAACAATGAGTGCTTGCAACTCCTGAGCCAAGCCTCAAGCCCCCAGGTGCACCTTTTAAATTGCAGGAAGAAATTACAATAAAAATCTTGGTTGGAGATGTGGCTCAGTGGAAGAGTACTTGCCCAACATCCACAAGGCCCTGGATTCCACTGCAAGCACTGGGGGAAAATATACCAGGCCATATGGCTATGAGGCTAAGATAGGAGGAACACTTTAGCAAATGTGTTTGAGAACAGCAGGTAACACAGTGAGATCCCCCTTATCAAAAAAAAAAAAAAAAAAACCTCCCACCAAAAAACTTTAAAACTTTATCTAGGTAGCACAATTATTGTTATTCTTCTTTTTAATTCCTGAGAACAAATACATACATACAAACACATGTCATCAACAAGGTGCTATATATCACAGACTATTTTAGGGCTGGAGATAGAGCTCAGTTGGTGCTGATGTACTCAGTTGGTGCAACATGTACCTTGCATGCATGAAGCCCCATGTTTGACTCCAGAACCACACAAACCAGACATGATGGTGCACACCTGTAATCCCAGAACCCAGGAGCACCCCAGGTGTTCTTGAAATCCACTAGAAATTGTGATTTTCAGCACCACTTAATAAATTCCAAGTTCTGAGGTACAAGTCCTGTGATTTGATCCAGCCATACACTAATCCGGGAATTCAGAACAGCACAGTTGTCACTTCGAAAGCTAGAAGATTTAGATGTGGTTGCACGGGTGCAAATGGGATGGTGGAAAGTTACAGGTTCTCTAGATACAGTGGTGTACTCTTGGGGAAAATATTCTCTTCATGAATGCAATCTCAGGGGGCAAACTGGTGTTAGGGAAGAATTTTTGTGCTAGCAGGAAAGGAAAGAAGGTTGGGGAATCCTCTCCTAGGAGGAAGTAGAATTCTGCCTGGGAAGATAAAAGTCTAGCCAGGATGAGGTAGAGAATAATATGCAAGTAAGAGGTAGAAGCTGAGGGAAAGAGGAGGACGGGGGCAGGAAAACAGTTCAGAATTTACAGTTTGACATTGCAGACTTGGTTTTGGGAAGCAGAGGGAAGATGGATCAAAGACCTTCCCAGCGGTCTTTAAGGCACTGGATAAACTACAGTCCAGATGGGGCAAGAGGATTGATGAGTTGAACATTTTCTGGCTGAAGCAGATCAGGGGGTAGGGCTGAGATCTAGGTAGAGAAAGATTCTAGGGGCTAAAAGAAAAGGGAAATAAATTACTCTTGAATAAGATGGAAGCTAGGATTGGAGCATGAGTATGTTGCACCACATCAGACAGAAGAAATTAAGTCCAAGCAAAAAAGGGGAGATACAAAGAAAGAACAAAGCAGAATGACACAGAAACATACACAGAAAACCCAGTGAGAGAAAAGCTTGAGAGAGGAAGAGAAAGGAGAGAGAGCAGCTGCCTGAAACACAGGCACTTGAAAAGTTGTGTGGTACACGAAGGAAGCTGGAGCCTTGAACAAGTAGCCAACCAGACAAGACTGTGGCAACTGTTTCTCTGACTGGATTTGTGGCCCCTATAATTTCACCCAGTACAGTGGGCAGCTTTGGGTGTGACATACATTTCAGAGAGGGAAGCTTTGAGAAGAGTTATGTATCCAGTTACCCAGCCTATCACTTGGGTAGCAACTCTGATCAAAATTGTATGGCCATGGGGTTGAAGGAGGACACAGGACAAAAGATGAATAGATGAGGTCTTACACAAAACTGGGACTCTTGTGTCATCTATACGAAGAACTATTCCTATTAAGAGGAATGAAGGAAGTTAAAAGATGAAGAGAGAAATCAACCAAGAAGCCTGACCTCTTATTCAAATCACTCCCAGACTCATGGTGAAGCAGGGGGGATGAGACAGCAGGACAGGCCTTTTGTTGGACTTTGAGTATACTCCCTCTGGAAGCAGCATGGAAAGTGAGGGGAGAGGTGGAGGCATGGCTTTATCACTTTTCCCCGCCTCATCCCCTCCCCAGACAGTAACTAAGGTGGTCAGCTTATGTGTGACACAGGAAAGTCAGTGAATGATTCTACAAGAAAAACTGCAAGACAAACTGACAAGCTATAATGGACACAATATATTAAAAAATCCTGTTAAAAGGAAAAAAAAGTCATTATTCAAATCACACACTTCATTGCTGCACTAGTTAGATTTTTAATGAACTTAGTTCAAGTACTAATTTTTAACGTGATTTTGCTGGCAGTTTTTATAAACTATTTACATTCTTTGTCTTCTTTATTTCTTTATAAGTAAAGTAAATGTCATTCATTTTATAAGCATGCACTCTAAATAGATAACTGTGACACAGGATTTTCACAGGTACTGTAAAAAGATAAAGCACACCTGCTTTTGCTCAGTAGCTATTGCTTGTGATCCTTCTCCCCTCTGCACACTGGATTGTTAGCTGTAACCACATCTCATCCTAATGGCCTCAGTATTAACTGCTAAAACTAGGCAGAAGGAGGAATAAATAGCTTCCAAGAGAGGATTGAAGTGTCATTCCATTAGTAAAGTTGATGAATCTGGCTGTATTAAGTCTATTTTTCTTGTTCTGAGATATTTTGGCTTATCTCCCATTTCTTAAGTGGATTCAAGACAATTGAGATGGCCAGAATAACAGCTCTGGGTGTTAAACTACAATATTTATTTATTGCTTTTAAGTATGACATAGTACCTTGATCTTTCCATTGCAGAAAACATGTACAGTGTACAAATATTCTCTTTCCAAAAGAAACTTAAAGTGGTGCTATCACAGAAACAGACTGGCCTGAGGTAATGTGATAGTTTAAGAATAGCATTTTATCATGTTTCTCTCATAAGACTTTTGTTTGTGTTATCAAATACACAGTTCTCTCAAATATAACTAATATGGTAAACCAAAGAGATTGATTAAGAAAAAAAAATCAAGATGAGTCAAGCTTAATTAAAGATTAGATCATGTCAGATGTGATGCATGAAGGAGATGTGTCATAGAAACGTTATCAAGAGGGGTAGAGAGAAAAAGAAGAGAGCCAATTCATAGCTGGGAATTCTGGAACCTTCTTAAACCACATGATAGCCATATTAGTGCAGAGATGACTTGATGAAGTCTTGGCTAAAGATTAACATCCCACTTGTACTTCTGATTCTTTTCAAAACAGCATACATATACAGATATATAGATATATAGATATATATCTTACATCCACATATACATATGTATATATATTACATGCACATATAGATGTAAAGCTCTATTCAGACAGATTAGAACACATGGTTATCACACACTAGGCCTTCATTCAGTCCCCACAAACCAAACTAAATCAAACCACTAAAACACACACACACATGCCCAAACATCACATTGCTAACAATACCTATCCTGCTTTTGGAACTTTTTCTTTTCTTTTTTCTTTCTTTCTTTCTTTCTTTCTTTCTTTCTTTCTTTCTTTCTTTCTTTCTTTCTTTCTTTCTTTTTTTTTTTTTTTTTTTGAGGGGAAGGGCATTGAGATAGAGTCTTATTACATAGTTCAGGCTAGCTTGAAACTGACAATTCTCCTGTCTCAGCCTCCCAAGTGCTGGAATTACAGGCTAGTACTACCATCTAAGGCCAGTCCACACTCTTTTATCTGACTAACCTACTTGTCGAAGGACTATGCTAGTCTATAACTGATACTGATTTATATTGTTACCACTTCATTATGCAACAACCAAGGGAAAACAGTTCCTTCTGTGCATCGTAATACTTTAGACATTATTCTCAGGGCTTGTCTAAGCCACATATCAAAATGCTCAACACTGAAAATTAACAAAAGCTACACTGGCTATCTTATGTTTTCTATACACTAGGAGCAACACACAGTCATCACAAAGAGGCATGGGAGTTGATGAGCAAAGTTAGAAGCAAAACAGTCAACAAATCATGAAAAGATTAAATGACATTAAGTGCAGTAGCCATAGCTATGAGCATAATGAGCTGTTACACAGTTAGGCACTGTCTTTTGTTTGTTTTGTTTTTGTTTTTGTTTTTTTGAGACAGGGTTTCTCTGTGTAGCCCTGGCTCTTCTGGAACTCACTTTGTAGACTAGGCTGGACTCAAACTAGATCTCTGCCTCCAGAGTGCTGGGACTAAAGGCATGTATCACCACTCCCAGCTGTCAGGCACTGTTTTAGGTGCACTTTTTATATTCTATCACATAAATGTAATAATAATTGTATGAGGGAATTGCTAGTGCCCCATGTCCTTGCTTCATGTCAGAACCAAGTTCACTGTCAATGAAAGAATGAATATGTTGAAAGACTCATCTGATAATTAGTTTCTCTTTTACATACTATTTAATAGAAATTCCGAACTAAAAAAAAAATAATAATAATTCCTACCCACATATTATCTTTTGCTTATTCTTAAGAAAGAAAAGCCTAGCGGGAAAAAGAATACTGAAAAGTTGATCCTGCATGTATTTGAATCCCCATATCTACAATTAGTAAAAGGAAGAGTAAGACCAAATCAAAACACTCACCATGGATCGAATCCTGGTTGTCTTTTTGAATGATTGGTGCCTGAACTGCTATCAGATGGCAGAGAAGAAACTCGGGTAGACACATTATTTTCATGGAAAGAATTGTCTGGTCGTGGAGATGGCACTGAAGAAAGGAAGGAAAAAAACATCTTTGAAGTACTTTTCTGCTTGAAGATGTTCTAATCTTATTCTATCACATTTTCTTGGACACAAACACACAAAATAAAAGACCTCATCAGTCTTTCTAGAACTACTGTTTCCTGAGAGGGAGGTAGTCCTGGCCAGTTTCCCTCCTCAACTACTTATGTGCTAGGGTCAGTTAGAAAGACTTCAAAACAGAAACCTGGCTGTCAGCTGATGTACTACAGAGCATTTGAGGACATTATTAAATGGGACATCATTTCAAGTATGACAATTGTAGCCAACCCTCCCCCTACCATGGTGTTTGACATTCTTTGAAGTTGAGACTTTCTTATTACAGATCCAACTATGCAAAATCTACTGTAAGTTCAACACTATCCTTAACAATATGTGTACTGGAACACACAAAGCACAGTTTAAGCCTTGACAACATATGGGTGTACCACTTAGATCATTAAATTATAAGTAAACTTGGCCATCTCCACAAGAACACTGATTTTCCAGACAGAAAAATAAACTATAATTTATTGAGTAATTTTGCTTTGGGGGAAGGGATAACCATGTTTTTGTCAGTTTCTAAACTTGGCTGTTCTGGAAATTTCATCACAAAATTAATATGAACATTGTATATCAAGATCAGTGACACTAAGCAAGGAAATGCTGTATGTAATTCCAGTGCTCAAGAGGCTGAGGCAGGAGGACTGATAGGAGTTCAAAGGCTAGACTAGGTTAGAGTGAGTTCTAGGTCATCTTGACTGGGTTATAGTGTGAGATGTTGTCTTAAAACAACAACTATCTATGTACACTTATGCACAGAATTATATACATATAAGTTTCTAGGTAAATAGTTAATATTATGATCCCTTGTCTTTTTTTCAGACATTCTTACTGTTATTTTACCCACCTTCCACCTTCTTCTGTATTTACCCCAATTCTCCCTCCTTAAAGAGTAGCCCTTTCACATTTCCCTGATAAGATCACTTATACCTTGTAATTCCCTTCTCTAATGCTCCTGAACCCCCTATTTTGGCAATGGTCCTGTTTTAATTTTCTGGTTGTTGCACAGAACTCAGAGATCCCTGATCTGGAACTGACCTAAATGCCTCCTCCCTGAGGACTAGCTTTCATGGCATCAGAAGGTGCCATGCAGGTTTCCAAAGAAGGGAGGCTACAACAGTCCTACCCAGCTATAATGCCTATGAACCACATCAATGGCCAGCATGGCCCAATTACCCCAAGGGTGCAGTAGTGGTATGCATACTTTGCCAGTAACCAACAGCTCTCTAATTATACTAAAGACCAGCTCAATGAGAGAAAAACCATGCTTGGTACAAGAAACTTAGCTCATTACTTGGTGAAGTCATGGTTATTAGAGGAGAAACTACAACCACTAATTTACTAATTCATCACAATCCCTAACAACAATCCATAAACTCATTTGTTCTTATAAGCACAGATAAGTTTAGTCTTCACCCTTCATCAAGGAAACGTCTCTTTGTAATAAACAGAGGCCACTACAGAAAACCACAGCCAATCAAAATACAGAGTTGTGGAGCCTATCTCTGATGGATGCATCTATAATACATTCTTATACCTAATTCTCAGGGAACAGTGTGGAAGAGGGGGTGGAAAGATATTAAGAGCCAGAGAACTAGGAAATTTGTTGTGAGATTGTGTCTTGTAGGAATATCAGAAGCTACACCCACAAAGTCTTTACCAACATGTCCAAACATGAGTTGAATAAGAACGACAACAACAAAGGACATGCCAAAGGGGACAGGGAAAAGCCCATGAGGCCTCAACCACACACAAAGAACTATAGGCAACTGAAGAAAGTTGGGAGTAAGAGAGGTGCCAAAAGGTCATCCCTGAAAACATAGATACAAATAACATTATATGGACTGAGCAGGTTATATTTAGGAACACACACACATACACACACACACACACACACACACACACACATATATATTTATACACATGTGTGTGTATATGTATATGTATATATGTATGTACATACATATTATGTATATATACATATATACATACATATAGATATATGTATGCAATAAAATTAGTGAAAAAAGATAATGAATTTGAATGAGAGCAAGGTAGGGCATATGGGAGGGTTTGGAGAAAGGAAAGAAAAAGGAAAAATGTAATTATAATCTCAAAAATAAAATGAAAACAGCAAAACAAAAAAAAGTGACACCATTCCACTTGCCTCTGGAAAAGAAGGAATGATCCTATTCTAAAAGCATCTGTCTAGATTTATCTGGAAACATTTGTCATGTTTTTAAACCACTATTTTTTTCTAGGACTTACCAGTATCACTGAAATAACAGATGTCTCCAGGTGTTTCACTAAGTTGAAACTTTCCCTTCTATATCTGAACTTTAAAAAAATTAAAAAGTTCTACTTGCCAAATCTTGAAGTAGATTATGAGATAAAGTAGGTATTTTCCCCATTTTAACCAATTCAACCCATTTGTAAGCAAAATAGTGTTTCCAGAAGTTAAAGACTAAGTCATTGATTGAAAATTCTACTTTAATTTTTATATTAAAGTATTTCCTCTACTGGGCATGATAGCACACAACTATAAGTCCAGCACTTGAAACATAGAGACAGGAGGATAGAACTCAGCTGGAGGTCAACCTGGTCTACAGGGTTAGACCTTCCCACTAAAAGAATATTTTCTCCAATCATCTGTAGAAACAACAAAGTATAGGACATTTTAGAAGAAAAACTTACACTGAAGGTGTTTTTACTCATGTACAAGACAAAAAATTATAATTAACTTTAATCTGAATTAAAGGTTTAGCCTTGAGCCAGGCAGTGGTGGTGCATGCCTTTAATCCCAGTGCTCAGGAGGCAGGGGCAGGTGGATCTCTGAGTTCAAGGCCACCCTTGTCTACAGAGTGAGTTCCATGACAGCTAGAGTTACAACAGAGAAACCCCATTTGAACAAACAAAACAAAACAAAAAAAGGTTAGCCTTGTAAGATTCTAAAGTAATCATGGAATGGGGGTAAGGAGGGTCCTTAAGAAGCATATTTGATGCATAGTGCTTTTCCAAAGTTATAGCTGGGAAGAACCATAATAGCCTAATCATTCAATACACATCTATACCTGAATAAAACTTCAATGTATTTATTTAGCTCAGATTCCTAATTTTAATGCCAGTTTTCTGTGTCCCCCCTGACCCTAATTTTTAAACTTCTTCAGCTGTCTCTCTAAAACAACAGAAAGAGCAGGAAGTCAGGCAATGTGGACTTTTAAGTCAAGGCTGTGATGAGTCTTATAGTCTTTGTCCGGCTGAGCCTCCTGTCCATTTCTCCACCAAGGCACTGGGATTCTCAAATATTTGGTACTTTGTCATAACACAGTTACAACCAAAGGGTTGCCTTTCTCTACTAACTCTCTCCTAAACTCACAAAACCCCAAAAACATCTGTTTAAGTCAAGTGTTCAACAATAAGGTATATTTTAAAGCTATGTAAGTATTCTTAAACTTTTTTCTTTAATTTAATTAGTAAATATTTATGAAGCTGTGTCAGGCAGTTCCTGCCTTCCTTTTTCCTTTCCTCCTCCCCTCCCTCTGGAGATCAAACCCAGGGTTTCATACATAGTAGGCAGGTACTCTATCACCAATCTCCAGTTCCATTCTGAGAACTCAAAATATTCAAGAGATTCAAAACCTTGCAGAGAAACACAGAGAACCAGTACTATGTGGTCTGCATCGTCTCACGGACATAAACAAGGTACCATGAATGGAACAAAGAAGAAATACTTCTTGTGAAGTAGGACAGGGAAGACTGTCACACTGTAAAGAATATTAAAGAAAATAGTCAAAACAACTGATACCAGCAGGAGAGTAGTGTGTTTCAGGCCATGAGAGAGCCAGGTATGGTTGGGCACTTGTGGGTAGAGGTGGGTGCATGACAGCCAGAGTGGACCACATGGATATGACCATAAACAGATTGAAATGTCATCTCAGGAAATTCAGATTATACCCTGATGTCAATAGGAAGACATCCAAAGGTCTCTCAAGAAGTTAGAGCTAAGGTATTAGGACACAACTGGGGGTAGTGGGTGCAATAGATGCCTGCTCTATTTCTTTCTCCTGTAGTACCATTATCTGACTGCTCTATAGAATTCTTACACTTACTGGTGAGCTCTTTTGTAAAAGTGAGAATAAGGGTGGATATTTATCTTTCTTATTCATTAACATGTTCTAGACATTTCCAAACTTTTGGTATTTCAATATCACACTGTCATCTATAAAGTTCACACTCTAGAAATGCACAAATTATTTTTAAAAAATCTCAAACTGGGTGTGTTGGCATACACCTTTACAGATAATACTCAGGAGGCAAAGACAGGCAAATCTTTTTGAGTTTGAGGCTAGTCTGGTCTACATACACCAGGGCAGTCCAAGTCTACAAAGTGAGACCCTGTCTCAAACAAACAAACAAACAAACACGCATATATGGGGATGGCACGATAGGTTAGCAGTGTAAAGATTATTGTCACCAGGCCTTCCAGCCTGAGATTGATCCCCAGGACCTACATGTTGGAAAAAAAGAACTGAGTACTACAAATTGTTCTCTGACTTCCACAGCTATGCCATGGCATATGCGCCCCCCAGCCTCAAAATTAATACATATATATATTTTTAAATTCTCATGTTTTATGTATGTTTACAGTTTGGTATTAAACTGTGTTCATAGCTATCAGCTACATGTAGCTACACTATGCATATAGATGGTAGGCCAGACATGTCTTACAGTCCAAACTATGCTGGGCACAAAGTTAACGTGGGGAAATGTCAAATGAATGAATGGTATGGTCAAGATCTAGCTTCAGAAAGATCATTGAGAACTATTTGGATGGGTGCCTTGGAGACAGAGACCAGTCAGGGGCCCAGAAAGAAGAGGCAGAACACTGAATGAATTGGTGAAACCAGTGGCAGAGTGAACTTTTGGATGGTGGTAAGGTAGGAAGAATGCTGTTGGTCTGAAGTCTGCTGGGGAAGTGAAAACATAGCAGTGGACAGGAAAGGAGATGTACTCACTAGAAAGCAGAGGAGGATTCTAGTAAATATTGGGGGTGGGGAACTTACCTCTATAAAAGCTACCAACTCTCCTTGGGACGGGATCATTGTACAGATGCCGATTTTCTTTGGGAGCCGTGCCCTCATCAGAGTGGGGGTCATGGTACACTCCACCCTGAGGCAGGAAACAAGGTTATAAAAGTTAAACCATGGACTGATGACAGTGTTGCTTACAATAAAGTCCAACCAGTGCCTAATTGGTTTGCTCTTTTTAAAGGAAAACTCAGGTTTATGTCATGAAGAAAACTACTTACTTTCTAAATCTGATCTATTTACTTATAGGAGATAAAGTTTAAAAGCTAGGCTATAATGCTGCTGAGTGAACAGTCCTTACAGCCACTCTATAATATATAGCAACTTTGAAGAGCTCAGACCTCAGACTTCTGACGGGTGTGGAATGAAGAAGTGCCTTCTCGGGAGGACTCTTTAACAGAAGGTCTTGCCACAGTCATCTCCGGAGGGAGCTGTTCCCCAGGCTGCAAGTCAAATTTAAAAAGATTTATAGAAGCTTCCTATCCCTAGGGATGAAAACTCATCATAGTCTTCATTTAATATAGCTAAAATGAAAGGTGTCAGGTGGCTTTAACAGAACTCATTCCTTAAAAGAGTAAATTGTCTGATGAATGCAAAATAAGTCAACAAATTTTAACAGATAGAAAGTGATATTCTCATTAAAGTTAAGGCAAGTAAGGAATAAATTAGTCTGAAAATATTTCAATTAATTATTTAAAACAACAAAAGAAATCACCTTTATATCTAGACAGTAACAGCTCTAAGTAGCTCCATGCTTAGCCATTCTATCAGTCAATCTAAAAGTGTTCCTATAGACTTTAGGCTGAGTTCTCCCAAAGGAAAGATGCAGAGGCAAAAGTGTTTTTCCAGGAGACTTACACAGCAGATGCAGATGAAAATAAATGTTTTGTGAATGCAAAAGGAATGGAATTATCCCTTTTAATGATTTTTGTCTTAAAGAGTTCCACACTTCTATTAGTCTATTGTGCTGCCTGCTCTCTTCATCTTCTCCAGGGAGGCAGTTCATCTGTGCAATGAGTTTCTTAGGCATGATCATAATGGTGCCTATCTCTAGAGATGCCTCCACTATCTAGCTCCCTCTTAAGTAGGTGAGTCACAACCTCAGCACAGCAGTGGATCCTTAAGGGAGCCTAAGGGAAAAGAGAATACATTCTATGTTCTACCCCAGGGGTAAAGGATTAAGAAACACAATTAGAAGGAGTTAGCCACATTCAGCATCTATATATTATGCACAAAAAGTATTATCTCAAGCCTAGATGATATACAGAAACATGTTTTAATTTTAAAAACGGAAATAAGATTTGGTATTTCCCCCTTCCTTCCCACTACAGTATTTAGAAAATTCTAGAAAGAAATTCAGTTGGTACAGCCTTTCTTCTTTCTACTTTGCCACCTGTACTATTGACAAAGGCCAGAGAAAGATTTTTTTAAGGAAGCAAGTTATTTACATTTAAAGTAAACCCAGTGAGTGTCCACAGGCTTTGGAAAATGGCTATAATACTTTACATGAGAATGAGTGCCATGGTTTACTCACAGATCTTGTTGCTTTTCAAGCCTTCCAACCACCTTCTAGCCTTTAATTGTGGCCTTTCTTAAGGCTTGGCATTGTGCTTTCTGAACTGGACTTAACAGCTGGATCTGTGTTAAGCCCCAGCAATTGTTTATAATTAGTTTATGACTATTATGTTCACAGAAATTCTTTTTCTGAATTCTCAGAGAGCTAGTCATTTGTCCATTTTCCAAGGGAGACTGTCTTTTGTTTTTCTTTTCTGGTTGACACTCGCCTTAATGACAACACAATCTGCTTGGTTTTGACTTTCAACTCCCTTCTATGGGCAGTGGCCAGGTCCTAAGGATCTTTCTAGACACTCCAGGTTCTCTTATGTCTATAGTGAGTTTTCAGGGCCTCTTCTGACCATTCCCATAACTCCATTTAAAGTGCCTGCAAACACTCACCTCCTGCCCTACCCTTAACTGGGCACCAGGCCAGCTTGCCAACATTTTATACTTGGGGACCTGGAGACTACATCAGAATTCCAGTTCTATCTCAAACTTCTAGTTGGGGAAAGTTGGGCAGCTCACCATCTCCTGAATCTGATAGGAAAAATGTTGGATTAAGGAGTTAAAAAATATCCCATTCTAACTCTGAAAAGGAGCTCCTAGGAAAGAAACCCTGAAGGCTTCCTTCAACACTGCAATTGGCAAGTCTGCTGTGTCTCCTTGGGATCCACTCTGCTCTCATACTGGCACTCAATCCTGAATACTCGCCTCATCTCGTGGGAGAATTATTCAACTCTGACATTTTCATTCCAACAATGTAAAACCAGTTGGGATCCAGCTAGCACCAAGTCTTCTTGGAATACTTTCCCTCCTTTCAATCCTCTTTCCTCCCCAAGTGAACTCTCAACCTTCCTAGAAGTCTCTGTTCAGATTCTACCCCCTCTGGGGCCTTCAACAGGGCCCAGGCTGGACTGACAGAATTGCTTCCATCTTTCTTTTGACACACAGCACTCTTCTGCTTGACTACTAGGATGAAGTTTTATAGGGTCAAAACAAATGATTTGTTGCCAAGTATCCCCTGCCAGTTAACATACTTCAAAATAACAGGGACACTTTAATTTCATCTTTCCAATCAGGGTTTCTTGTGGAGCTTAGCTCAGCTTCACTCTTCAGCCATTCATCTCTCTACCCAGGTCAGACTGTTAGCTGCATTGAAGCCATTTCAGACTGTTCTTGCTCACAGGAATTTCTCCCTGTTCTCTCTGCTTATTCATAGGCAGTGCTCTACTAAGGTAGGCCCTAATGATCTCGTAGTTTAGCAGGTAAAATGCTTGCTGTGCAAACCTGACGACCTGAGTTAGATCCCTGGAACACGCATAAAGATGGCCAGAGAGAACTCCACAAAGTTATTCTATGGCTTCTACATCACGTCTTATGTACATCCCTTGCTCCATGTCATACACATATACATAATAATGAAGATACACATAAATTTAAAAGAAAGCCAAGGAGTCAGAGAGATGGTTCAGTATTTAAGAGCATGTATTGTCCTTTCAGATGATCTGAGTTTGGTTCTCAGAACCCATGTCAGGCAGCTCACAACTTCCTATAAGTCCAGCTCCAGAGGTATATGACATCTTTGGCCTCTGCAGGCACCTGCACTTATGTGCATACACCTAGACACAGGTATACACATAAAATACATAATTAAAAAATATTTTTTAAATCCAAAAGACTAGGAAATTATCATTTACAGTCACCTTAAATTTATCTAGTTTAAGATAAATTTAAGATTTTAATATTCAGTTAAGATATTTAGTATAAGCAAAAAAACATAAACAAATGTGGGTTAGGAAGATTAGAGAAAAACATCCCCAAATTGAAATAACTAAAAGCTAATCCATATGAGTAATTTCATAAAAAAAAAAGTCTGTCATCAAATTATGTCAGAAAGGAATATTCAAGAAACAGATTACTTAAACCAAATTTGGGATGTCTTGAGCTCTTAACAGTTGATTTAAATATTTAAATAACAAATATTATTATTTTTGAGACAGGGTTTCACTGTGTAGCCCTAGCTGGCCTGGAATGCATTATGTAGACAAGGTTAGCTCCAAACTCACAAAGATCTACCTGCTTCTGCCTCCTGGGCGCTAGGATATGCCTTTGCATGTGCCATCACACACAGCCAAATTATTTTTTTTAACAGAAACAATCCAAAGATTGCTTCCATTCACTGACCCAATGAAAGCAAGGCTGACTGCAGTAGGGGAAACTGTATAGCAACCTCATAAATGTTCCCTGTAACACTTTCCCAAGATAAGTCACCAGATATATTGGAAGTGCTAAGTAGTACCTGGGTGATAATAGCTGCAAGCTGTTGGCTCTGGCTGCCATCCCTTGCCCTATGCTCAAGCTTCCATCAAGGCCTTTAGCTCTCACTTTGTCCCGGGTCACATACATGGAATGCCTGTGAGGACGCTGCTGAGAGGAGAAGGGGCTGGTGTAGCCTAGCCCATAGGAAAATGATTCATGAGGTGCAGACAGTGAGTGTGAATGGCTGCTGTCCATGTGCTCAGGCAGCTTCAGCTCTTCCATGGTTTTTGAGTGTCTGGTGGTGGTTCGGCGTGAGTCCAAAGTGCCCTCATTTCGGTTATTTCTACCTGAAGGGCTGAGCAAAGTTCTCGTGTCACTATGTCTGGTGGGGGTTGGGCTGGTGGGAGAGTTCAAGTCCAAACAACTGGATGGGAAGTATCTACTGGTATTTGTTTCTGTGATTTGGACTCTGGCTTCTGAAAGGTTGCTCACGGACTTGGAGTCACTCAGCGCCCCATGGCTTTTGGCCTTCGTCCTATAAGATGGACTCCTGGAGGACTGGGGAATGGTATCAATATAGCTATGTCGACTCTGCTTCTCACTAGGCTGTAGCGTCCCGGCTTTGCTCTGGGAGCTTTCCATGAACGAGTGCCTGTTCTGCTGAGATCTGCTGCTGGACTTGAGGTACTTTGTGCCTGGACCTTCTGAAGGCTTTGTGTCAATATTGAAGTCAAACTCTGTTTTCGACTTGGCTTCTTTTGGACTGAGAAGGGTGTGGTATATTGTTGTTTGTGAGATCCTTGCTGGAAGACCCAGGCTGGGTGCTTGCTTGGTAGGTTTTGGTGTGCATTGGACTCAGAGTAGCTCCAGCAAGGTTTCCATTCAGGAAACTTTCATTTGCAGGAAGACCTTCATCAGCCCGGGGCAAACCCACACTTAGGTTCTGAATGTCCTTGCTGTTGGATCTGTGGTGAGTCTGTAAAGCAGCACCCTTGCTGGATTGGTTTCTGTGTTTAAAACAAAAGAGGCAGATCAGTTTCCTTCAATACTGGGCAGAGTATAATGTTTAAAACATATAAGCAAAACAAACAGTAAACCAAAAAAGAACATACTTAAAACACCTGAATGACTCAGAAACGCTGAAAGGAGGAGAGGAAAGAATTTAAGAGCCGGAGGATGGTAAGAGGTGCTTTGAAATACTGTTTTCTTGATCTGACATGGCTGTTGCACTATGAGCTTCACTGTAGCAGGGGTTACCTGCACAAGACTGGGCCCATCCACATCTCATCATGAATGGTGGAGGAGACTATAAGGCCCTACCCTCCCAGAAGAGGTATAGAGACAGTTAAAGGTTGCAAGGGGGGGTCATATTCTTTGGTTGTATAGCCACTGGTACACTGCACTCACTCAACCTAACAACTCCTCACGGTGCTCATGAAGGCAGCGCAAATTAAATGCAGTAGTTTGGGTACATACACATGAATAAAAGTCAGACAGGGACTTGGGAAGAAGGGATTTGTTGGAAGGAGTAAGAGGATAAGATGATAATAGGAACATTTTGATTAAAGAATACAGTGTGTATGTCTATCTGTGTGTTGTGTGTGTGTGTGTGTCTGTCAGCCTTATATGTGTGTGTGTGTATGCATCTGACTGCCTCTATGAGTGTCTGTATGAGAGAGATTGTAAAAACAATAATTTTTTCTAAAGGTGTGGAAAAAACAGGGACCCAAATGACTAAAATCACTAACCCTCTCAAATATGTCCCTATCAATATCAAGCAAATTTCATAGACTAAGTCACTCAGCAATAAAGCACTTCCTGATGATATTGTTTTGGTACCATTAAATACCTGTCTAACTTGCTGGCTCCCAACACAGTCACTGATAGAGAATCAGGTAAAATATGCTTTGGCTATGACTGTCTGGTACAGAATAGCTAGTCAGGATAGGAGAGCTAGCAGACTGCTGACAACTCTTTTATCTGCTTCAATGTCAGAAGCAAACATGTAGACTTAAAGGTTACTGTGTTCCTTGAACTTCATTTTGTTTGCAAAAACCTACAGACTACCTCAGATATACACTCACAATACCTACACACACATGCTGACATCTCATCTTTAGCCCATATAGTCAATGAGTGAGAATTCTAGTGATGTTAAAGAAAATGACACTCTGGAAGAAATGTGCACTGACTAGTGAGATTTGTTGCAAAACATGATGATCTGTGTTTATGTTTTAGAGAAGTGGCAATTACTTGGGGCTCTTGAGATAGCTCCTTGTACACAAAACAGAAATGCATCACTAACTGTTCAGATATTTCTGTGTAAACTAAACAGGAATCTTACACTGGAACACAGGGTCTTAAGTGCTAATTGCTTGGCAAAAGACACAATTTAGTTTCTTCTTCATTTCACACTTCATTATTCCAAAGTGACTGAGCTCTTCTTTAGGACTCGAAGCTTCATTTCCTACCTAGTGTAATATACAAATAGTTGCCCAGAGAGAAGTCTTCCTTGTCTTTTGTTTGAAAGCTGAAAATGACATTCTAGAATAGTCATATTGTTCTATTGTAACTAATCAAAGGATGGGATTGTGGCTTCATATAGGTTTCAAAGTTGATAATGATTTACACAATTCCCTTTTTTTAGTGTGAATTCTGAAAATGTTGCAAATACTGTTACTGAGGAAGATGGATTGATTTGGAAAATTTTCCCCATTAGACACTAATAGGAAAAAAGTCCTTTTTGGCTGTTGTTTCTATTTTATAAGGATGGCAACCCACAAAACTGTATCTTCAATTTTCCCCAGATTCAGAAAGGAATTACAAAGGAAAATTAAGTTTTGTTTTCTGTTAAATGATGTACAGAACATATCTCCAGATCAATAAAGTATACAGTGCCATATTCAATAGTGTCTAGAAGACTGATTACAGGGAAATAATTTCTCTCTCTCTCTCTCTCTCTCTCTCACACACACACACACACACACACACACACACACACGCACACACACAGGCACACACACACATACATGTGCGTGCATGGTAGGGGGTAGCAAAAAAGAAGGGGGGATTATTGAAATACACTGCAAAAGGTACACTGGGAAAGCTCGTGAACAGAGAGGATTTAGTGTTGGTGTAGAGGAAACACTTGGAAGAAGTTTTTGTTGTTTTGGTTTCTTTGAAAACGCAAAATAGCATTTGGACTAGGTTTATGTTCCCACCCCAGGTGTGGTAGATGTTTATGAGGTGGCTTTGGAATGCTTGATGCTGGTCGCTATAATTTGGTTAGGTGCAGTCATTCTGGCACCTGTAGTTTGTCTTTGGGATTGCATGCCACATGGGTTTATGGGAACTTTTGGCTTAGGGTCTAAAAGGTCTGAAACCCCAAGAGTGAGGGTGGGTGTTGGTTGGTGGTTCGTAGGTTGAGTTGCTGTCGTTAGTTAATTTCATAATTCCTAAAAGAACAAAGGTTGGAGAGATTCGAGCTTAGGACAGCCTAAAAAGAGGCTGTGAAGATTTCTACCTTTCTCTCTTTCTGTATTAAGGCTACATGTAAAAGCAGTGAAGATTTCTATCTTTCCTTTCTCCTTCCCTAAATTGAAGGTAAAAGATCTACTACATGTTGGGACAAAGGACAAGTTCTTTTTGTAGTGGTCTAAAGGAAAATTACTTGTTCTTATTGGATGCATCTGTGTGTCATACCTAAATGACTAATGGACATTTCATTAATTTGCTAAGAAATAAATTGTGTTTTTTATTTTGAGCCTTGCTCTTAACAGCTAAGCCATCTCTCCAGTCCAGCTGTTCTTTCTCCTTTAAATTGGTTACCTGGGTAAAGACATCAGGAGTTTACTAGGAGCGAGACTCTAGTTTGCTCTACAACAGAGTGTAACTATGGTTTATTACAGTTAACTCTGATGAGATAATGGTCCTGCTTGTAGACAACAGCCTTTTTCTGAGCTCTACCAGCTCTGGTGTTAGAATGGCTCAGCAGTGTTCTCCATCCAACAACAGCTTCCAGCCAGTCTATGTATCTTAAAAGTATCAGGTTTTAAAGCACCATAGTTGCCAGATTATTACATCTTGGTAACCAAAATACCTTACAGATAGATCTGAGTAAGTATGTTGGTCATTCTCCACTTCTCTATCTAGTCCTAGGCCTCAGGAGCACAGCATTGGAAACTGTGTCCTTCAGGATCCTAGCTGGCTATCTTCTGGTAGGGTCAAGCAGGGGAAGGAAGTATCACAGGAAAAGAGAGATGAACGCTGGGGTGTGGAGGCAGACTTCCCTGTTTCTTCCTGGCCAGAGCCCTGACTCAGGTCCTAGTTCAATTCTTCCACAGGGCTCCTTGTGCCAAGCTCCAACTTTTCCTGGAATCATAATTTCTCCCCTTTCCATGCAGGCCAAGAGACATCAATGACAGAAGTACCTTAACTTTAAAAAGAGGATCAGGAAGGGATAAAGAACAGTGAAGAAATCACTAGTGCTTCTAGAACCCTTAGAATTACCACTACACAAACCTACATGTGATCTTATACAAGTTCATATAAGAGAAAGGAAGCAATAAAGTTCAGACAAATAGTTGTCAAAGATCCAGATTTATCACACACACACACAGCCTAAACAGCTACTCTCCATGTTTCCATATCAGGATAAATTGGAAGCTATTGAGTTTTAGACATACAATAATTCCTATGTAGAAAGGGCATCACATTATCTTCACATTGGAGCGCCACTAAAGCACAACATTAAAAAGGAGCTTTGAAAAGTCCATAGATCTCTGTATTAAAACTGTCAGCTACTTAAAAAGATTTAATGTATAAATCACTCAATCACCTGCTTGTTTTAGAGACAAGGAATTCTTGTAGTCAATAGTAGCAATAGTAGCCTCAAACTTGCTCAAGGCTGAACTTAAATTCCCGATTCTCCTGCCTCCACTTTCTGAGTACTGGGATTACATGTGAGTAGTTGGTAGAATAGATAAATGGATAGATGCTTAATGTACTTTCTTAAAATAAGTTTAAAAGCAAAAATAGCCAGGCAAGGTAACACAAACCTATAATCCCAGAACTTAGGAGGCTGAACAATAGCTACAAGTTCAAGGCCAGCCATTCCACAAACCAACAAGCAGAGACAGAGACCCAAAACTATATTAATAGGGGGCAAGTGGTAAAGTAGGACCCTTGAGAGGACTGGCACAGTCAAATGGCATCATGCCATGCACAAGGTGAAGGAAACCTCAGAAGGGTCTGAAGGTGACAAGCAGGAGACTGAATAATGACAGTCCACTGTCTCCTAGAGAGAAAATGACTCGGGATGTGGGGTGACAGTGCATCTCCAGGGATGGGGCTGAGAAGTACATGAGTAGAAACCAATAGAGATGGCGTTGTGAATATATATAAAATGGTTGTGGATGGCCTATGTTGAGACATCAGCTAGAATTCATATCTCTGGCGAGAAAGGCTTCCATGGAGTAAGTATGGTCTATAGGCAAGAGGAGGGAGAAAGGCCTCAGACAATGTAAGATTACTAAAAGAGGAACCACTTGGGACTTTCCCTTTGATATATTCAATATATTACCAAGACCTAAAAATGAATTCTTCCAGAAATTTTTATTTACTTACAATCCCTACTGTCAAGTTAGTCTCTGTAAGACAAATATATAGGCCTCCTTTCAGACTATAGGTTATATCACTGATGACTACAGTACAACTCACAAATTTATTACTGGTCTACCAAACTTTACATCATTGGGATAATTTTCTTTGTAAATCTGAATTAGAGAAGTCATGTGGTAATTCAAGTAGAAGGAAGACTAAAAGCCCTGAACCAAACCGGGCATGATCCCAGAGAAGATACAAGAATAATATCAACCAGCCAAGTGCAAAGGAACAACCAAATGGTGACGGTTACTTCGTGGCTTAGTATACTAAGCCATGCATTTGTGGATGCAAAAAGTGAACTAATCAGCTAATGGCTAAAAGCTATGCCAGAACAAGTAACTGTCTTGAAAAGTAAACAGCTCTGCAACACAGTTATGCTTTTGTAGCTAAGCAGAGCAAATCCAGGAGCAACACTTCTAATTTATGGGTGTCCTCACAGGCCTCAAAGTGCTCAGTCTTTCTTGAGCTTTCAACATTCTAATCTATTAAGAATAATTTTCCATAACAGAAGGAAAATTTGTGTGTGTGTGTGGGTAGCATACAAAATTTAAAAGCTTCATTGTTTTTCATTTCTTAAGTGAAACAAACTACTTCTATACCATATATAAAAATCTCAGATGCCAAAACTGGGTTTTAGAGGATGAAGGAAGAAAGGAAGGTTGTGCAGAACACCATTCTCCTGTGAATGTAGCAACAGAATTGGTGAATGTCAGGACTGGAAATGCAATATGACTGATCCAATGGAGGGGAGGAGAATAAAGAGGGGGATGGGAAAAGGAGAGAAAGGGGAAGAAAGAAAGAGAGGGAAGGGAAGGGAGAGGGAGAAGGAGGGAGAAAGAGATTGATTGATTGCTTGATTCAAGAAACAAGCTTCCGGCCAGATGTGGTGACAAGCCTGTAATGCTCCCTCCACTCAGGAGGGAGAAGAGGAGGAACTCAGAAAATCTGAAGCTTGTTTGGCTAGCTAATAAGTTTCTCAGTGCTAGGATTACACATACGCCCAGGCAAGAAACAAATATTTTAAAATACTATGCTCAAAAAGTGATTTTTAACCTGCACTATTTTTAACTACTGATTTTATTATTTTCATATGTTTATTTTTATAAAAAACTCATTTCTCAACTCAGTGATTAAAAGGCAAAACCAATAAAATTACAAAACCCTTCTAAAGAGGCTGCCTATGTCAGTTGCAGTGTTCCTACACACATGTTCAGTGTCTTCTTTTCTTTCCAGGAACCCTTTCGCTCTGTTCTATCCTTCTTTCTTGAATAATCATCTCTGGGTTCCATTTACACAAAACGTGCTAGGTCTTAATGCTTTGATGCTAGACGCCTCTTGAGTTGCTAACTCAATGCTACCTTTCCAAGGGAAAGCATCATATACTTGTTAAATATAAGAAAGTCTTTAAGTCCCACACAACTCTTTAATTATAGTTCTGAATCATGTAATAAGCACGAGGAAGATGTTTTTGAATAAAGGGGGCTTTCTTTCTTTTCTCTAGTTGCATAATTTTAGCAGCCACCTCCTCCATCTACTTATAAGACCACGACTGCATTTGTATTTCCTTAGAAGGGAATATTTACCTATTAGACAGTGTGCTGCTTTCCACATGATAAGGTTTCCTTTTTGTTGACCTTGAAGGAGACCGGTCCAAAAGTCTCTGGGTTTGAAATGTAGGATGATTCAAGCACTGCTCTGTCAAATATCTGTCGGCTGGATCCAACTTCAGTAAATTCTTAGGAAATAAAATTTAGGAATGGAAAGAAGAAGTTGAATTTAAACGCTACCAAAAACCTTATCTTTTCTTCCTAGAAAAGAAATACATGGTCACTGCAAAATACCTAGCAACAATAGCTCAGGGAAAGAAAAAAGACATCGGAATCATCCACAATCTCACAACTATATCCGTCTTGGTAGAAATCTTTCTAGTCCCGCCTTTGAATATCATATGATATACACTTTTTTATACCCCATTCTTTTCAGTGAATTATGAAAAACATATTTTTGTAATACAACTTAAACATTTGAAAATCTTTTAAAAATAAGCATATAATTGTATTCTTCATCTTTCTGCTATCTTCAAGATACCCAGTTATTCTCTTCATGAGGTATGTTCTGTATGCACTTTTATCTGATTCTTTTCATGCTACCCCAACAGTAGTAAACACATAACTGTACGTACTTAGCTTTCCTCCCACTTAGCATACGATGCTGAGCTCATTGCATCTAAGTACAGAGCTTTAACTCTGTGTGTACTTATACTTTGCTTGCAGAAATTTCCAAGTGACAAAAATTCACATTGTTTCCTTTTTCTAAACAGCATGCTGACACACCACTTTATGCTTTTGGGAAGGGAGGGGATTAAAGGTAAAGTCTTGTTTATACTAAGCAAGTGCATTATAGCTAAGCTACATCCCCAGACTTTACGACAAGACTTTAAATGATTGCGTAGAAGCTTGTGGTATGGGTCTATCATGATTTACTTAGCAAGCATCCTACTATTAGACATTTGAATGACAGCCACTTCTCACTATTATGATTAATGCTATGACAAGAACACTTGAAATCTAACGGATTCTTAAAGATGGCTCTGGTAGGTATGAAAAACTTTAACAAATCTTTTATCTGTGCTGCTAAATTACCACTTAGGAAGATTATCTCAAATTATGTTCCTATCAAGAAGTATAGAAATCTATCAGTTTCTAGGTACCCTTACTAACAACTCGTATTCCCATTCTTCTTAGAATTGCAAATCAGATATTTAAATGATGCTATCTCACAGTTGCTTGTTTAAAATAATAATAATAATAATAATAATAATTATTATTATTATTATTATTAGTGTGTGTATGTGTGTACAGATCCCATGGAACTGGAGTTGCAGGTGGTTGTGAACCAACCCAATATAGGTGCTGGGAACCAAATATGGGTCCACTGCAAGAGTAGCAAGTGCCTTTAATCACTGAGTCATTGCTCCAGTCCCTCTCACAGATGTTTTACCTCATATCTTTGACTGTTAGCAAGGCTGAGTACTTTTACATGCTTACTGGTTACTTATATATTCTCTTCATTAATTTTCCTGATTTTGCATCCATCTTTACTTATTTCTAAAATATTCTTTGTTCATTAAGGCACTAACTCTATGTCTTATGTTGAATTTACTAGAATTTGGACAATTGAAATGCTTTCACCCAAAACTGTTTATCTTAGTATTTGGACAGGGTTTTTTACTTGATCTATAAAATAATCAAATATCTAAATATACACACACACACACACACCCCAAAACCAACATACCCTAACACAATAAAGTACTGAAATTCACTTTCTAAGTGTTATTTTCTGTCAGAAAAAGGAAGAAGTGTAAAATCCCAGCATTCATAAGCTCATTTCTAGTTCAGTTTGGTATTATCCATAATTAATATCTTTAGGTAACTAGTGAGAGCAAACTTGCTCCCAATAAGCCAGACTTCAATTTCAACCTAGCACCACTGAACATTTTAATTCTGGTCCTACCATATACTGACAGACTCATTTTGATCTAAAGATTTTAATGATTGAAATCTAACCTAATTACATGCTTCTTGGATATTAACTAAATTCCTATGTCTCAATCTAGGTAAGGTAACAAAATATGCTTATATTATAAAAATTCAGAGATGTAGACATTATGTCAGCACCTTTCAATGTGTAATTAAGGTGTGTGTGTGTGTGTGTGTGTGAGTGATAAAGAGTGTTTTGTACACTATATGCATATAGTGCTTACAGTGGTCAGAATGGGGCTTCTGACCCCCCCAGAACTGGAGTTAAAGATGGTTGTGAGCTGCCATGTAGATGCTAGAAATCAAACCTGGGTGCTCTAGAAGAGGAGTCGGTGCACTGAGCGATCTCTCCAGCCCTCTGAATTTGTATTTCAATAAAAACATTTGCTTACTATTAAAGAACAGTGACAATAAACACATTAAATAATAGGAAATAGAATGTCTACTTTCCAAGCCCTTTCCTCTCTTCAAATCCTCCTCTGTTGCTCTCTCCACTCTCCTTCAAATTCATGGCCTCTTTTTCTACTAATTGTCATTGCATTTTTAACTAGAAAAAAAAAGTTCGGCAACATAAATTGTATTTCATTCTATTTTTCTACTCTATTCTATTTACTAAATGAATAAGGCCCAGATTGATAAGGATCGACTATACAGAAGAAGATACTGGCAAAACTCAACTGATTTACCTAATAATTTATGTCTAATTAAAGTGAAAGAGTGTTGAGGGTTCATTAAAAAAATAGTAGTTCTTAATTTGTGTTAATAACATCAGTGCCTTATTAGAGTTTCATATAACACAGTATGTGGTATTTAATTAAATTTGGGAAGTGTTGAGACAGAAATGCTTCTTTACTGTGAGATATCTGAAAGCCTTTATAGGTTAATGAACATTGTATCTCTAGAAAGGTTATATGGTATGTGGCCTTTTCCAAATGGCAGAGCCCCTCTTCCATATCTGCTTCCACACCTATTTACATAGGTGAACATAGCCTAAAACACAGTAGTGTTCTGAGAATGCAGCTCAGTAACTCGGCACTGTGCTAAGTCTGTCTTTTCAAGTTTCTGCACACAGTGTTGCCTCCACATTTTGACAGCTGAAAGAATGGGCATAAACTAAAATGGATGCATAATCAAGCATTAAAGTTCTACTCTGAAATGATCAATGCTTCCCTGCACATTTACCACCTGAAATGAAAACTGGGAAAATATGAAAACTGGTTTTCATTTAAGGGGGTCTGTTACTAAGGTAGAAAATCTGTTTTCTTGTTTATTTTTGGGACAGGGTCTTTGTAGCTCAAGTTAGCCTAAAAGTTAGAACAATCCTCCTGTCTAAGCCTCCAAAATGCTGAGACTACAAAGCATGTGCCACTATGACCAACAAGAAAATGTTTAATAAAGAATTTTGGGACTGGCGAGATAACTAAGTAGTTAAGAGCACTGGCTCGTCTTCCAGAAGACCTGGGTTTGATTCTTAGCATCCACATGGCCACTCACAAGAGCACATAACTCCATTTCTAGATCCGATGTCTTTGGCCTTCATGGGCATTGCATGACATGGTATACAGACGTGCAGACAAAACACCCATATACATAAAATCAAATAGATAAATCTTTAAAGAAAGAATTTTGAGGATGTTTTTAGTAGTTTAGAATAGGATGTCTATTGACAGGAGGGCTAGTAATGAGGAGGAACACTCAGGTCATAGTGTTACTAGTGATCCTGACATATCTAAAGAAAAGTCAGAAAGAACAATCTGCCTAGAGGAGAAGAGGCCAGTTAGAAAAAAAAATGGCCTTCAATGTTATATAAAAATAATTAGAGTCTTTTGTCTTACATCATTCACTTTCAAGATTTGTTTTAAAACGTATGCCTGAGTAGTTCTGGAGGCCAACAGAGTTTTCATTATTCTGCCCATTTTAGGAAAGTAATTTAGGGATTACATGCTCCTCTCTAGATGGACTGAGACAACGCCAGATTCCTGTTGCAATTATAAACAAATTACATGCCTTTTAACATGACATACTCCCCATTAATCATCTACTAACAAAACATTTAATTCATAAAACCAGGCTATGGTCCCAAGTAGGCAGAGAAGATACACAAAGCAAAGGATTTTTTTTTGTACAAGCATATACTTTCCTTACCTTCATTAGGTCAAGTAAAACACTATTTAAAATTCCAAGGTATCTTCTCTCTAATGACTGAGGATGGTTAACAGCTGGAAACTGCAAGGACAACACAGCATGTATGTTAGCATTTGGGGAAGGATATGTGTGTACTTGTGTGGGTTATACAAGGCAGAATTTGGACAGAAACCATTGCCCTAATATCAATTGCCCTAATAGTCAAATTACTATTTGTGTATTACTTTCAGTATCTATATATATTTAGGTATGAATTAATAAGACCAAATATTAAATATTGGAAAAACTTACAAGTAAAAGATGATACTTAAAGCTAGATAAACAATACTGAAGTTCGTAAAATGAATAAAAGTATGAGCCTGTTACTTAATACAACTTGCTTCTAAAACAATTTATAGAAACACTTTGCCTCAACAGCCAATTCTCAACACTGACAGAGTGGAGAACTAACAGAAGAGCCATGCTATGATATCATATAAAGATGTTTTGGCTTTTCCATAAGAATGTGTAATTTACTCCTGAAAATGGAGACAAGAAAGAAAAAAAAGCAGCAAGAGGCCAGAACCTGAAAGGATACATTTGAAACCATCAACTTAGGAACATGCTCTATTATTGCTATTAACATACACTTCTAATGATTTATTTTTTAAAATCTTATTTTAAAGTTTTAACAGAGGGCAAACATAGACACCTAGATCAACAAATTCATCTTTAAATAAAGTAAGAGAGGTTGAAGCTTATTTTGACATTGTATCCTTTTTTCTACCAATTCACACTTGGCTATATCTTGAATAGTATTGAAGGGTTGAGTAAGATACTGGCAGAACCCAATCATTTATACATCTTCCAAATGCTGAGTACTAGTTTTCTTGGAATACGTATTTCCTTTATACTAGCATAGGAACATTTCAAAGTATAAAAATCCTTAAACAAGCTGAATAAAAGGACAGAGGGACTAATTAACATCAAACAAGATATTAAGAAATACTTAGGCTACCATCCCCACATTATATTTTGTAGAGCAAGAGACATACTTGAGGAATTTGTTATCTGGTTGAAAAGGAATTGATGAACTGTACATCTGTAAATGAGAGGCTAAAGCCAGACATAGTGGCACACACCTGTAGTTTCAGCAATCAAGAGGTTGAGGCAGGAAGGTCTTGGGTTTGAGGCCAGCCTGGGATACATAGTGAGACCCTGTGGCTGCAGAAGAACCTGTGGATATTTTGAACTTAATTTTGAAAGAAAAATAGGGAAGTAATGTTGTGCAAGGCATTTTACATATTATTATCCTTGCATTTTAGAGAGGAGGAAAATGATGATCAGAAAGTTCAAATAACTGGTTCAAGGAAAGCTACATAATTAATGAGCAGAACTACTATTTGCATCTAAGCCTGTGATCCAAACCCTCACTCTTCCTAAAACAAAGTACCTTTCCCAAGGGAGGTGGAGAAGTACCTTTTGATGCTACTGAAGTATTAACTATCAGCCTAAGGGAGGGTGACGTGTCACACCAGGATAAAACGAATCCCCCACCAGTAAATTTTTATAAAGATTGTTTCTAAGGTATATTATTATTGTACCATATACCCTTCTTTTCTTTCCCCAGGAATGACATTTCATTGATAAAAAAGATTAATTCTGAAAGCTAAAAGGTCTTTGAAAGATCACAATAAACACAACTGACCAGGATAGGGAGTTTGTTGTGAGATTGTGTCTCCCAAGGGATACCATAAAGCTACACGCAAGAAGTCTCACCAACATGACTGATTAAACATGAGTTGAGCAAGGAGGATACCAATAGACATGCTAATATGGACAGGGAAAAGCTTACATGGCCTCAACCCTGCACAACAAACTGCAGGCAACTAGGGAATGCTGAGAGCAAGAGAAATAGTTTTTCCCAATGAAGAGCATATGATTGGTTAATACTAAATGGTCAGCCTTAAAAACATACATACAAGTAACAATATATAGATTGAGCAAGTTATAAATAAGAATATACATACATATACATGTTCCAACAGTTAATGGAAAAAGAGGCCATGAATTTGAAAGAGAGCAAGGATGGGTACATGGGAAGATTTGGAAGTGGGAAAGGGAAGGGGGGAATGATGCAAATATATTATAATCTTAAAATATGTAAAATAATAACTTTTTAAAAATAAGCAGGCAAACTCCTAACTTAAAAAGTATAATATATATGCTTTTGAATGAAATATATTATTCTAATATGAGATAATTTAAGGAAGAGCCAAAGCTGAAGCATACAATTTTAAACTATATTCTAGGTTCTTTACTTTCTTAATAATTTGACTAATATAATACAACGTGAATACCTCTTTACTGAACACTAGCTATATACTACACCCTGGTCTGGACATTTTGTTTATTTTCAGTGCTAGGGATGGAACTAGGGCCATATTCATGATAAGCAAGCACTCTACTACTAGGAACATCCTGGTCCTTAGGGCGTTTCATTAGATCATTCCATCTTCATCACAACCTAACACTATTTCACATGTAAAGAAAACAGAGACACAAGAGAATGAAATAGCTTCTGGGAGTTATTGAAGTAGTAAATATGGAGATTCTAATGGCCTACTTCCACTATGATACATTGATAATTATTTTTCCAAATAATGAATATAAATAGGATGACATACTGTGGATTTTCCACTCTCTAAACAAGTGGATTCAAATATATCAAGTTGGATTGTTACTGGTTTGTTCATGATTTGCAGCAAAAGCAGTTCATGGATCCTATGTGCTTAGCTGTCTTTCACAGACATTCACAAAATATATCATAAAGGAAAACTTTTTCCTCAAAAGACATTGTTAATCCTTTAAAGAGACGGCACTAATTTGTTTAAGACACCATGTACACTTCAAACTAAAATGTAAACATATTAAAGTCTATAAAAATCAAACTGTCTTGGAAGCAGCAATTTCCCTGAAGGCTATTTACAAACAGAGCTGTCATATGCTGTCTAGCATTTTATAGACATTTTAGTGAAGAACTCTGTGAACAAACAGGAGCACAGACAAAAGAGAAAAAGAGGATTTTTTGTAGGCCCTCTAAATTTGAATATGGTCTATAATTAAAACGCTATTTATTCTTCAAAGTTCCATCTTAAATTTCAAATCCTCCATAAAAGTGTTCTAATGCAACAGCAGATATGATTTCTGACTTTCCAAAATGTGTGACATGCTCATGGTCTAAATCACAATGAAATATGTTAGAAGTAGAAAAATGAAGTGGAGTTCAGTAATTGTGTTTTCTTATAAATTTACAGTTTTCTAATTACTTAAGTATGAACATTATTTTTGTGTTTAATACTAGTAGTTTTGTTCTGTTTTGTTTTTCTCTATGAAATTCTCATATCTATGTGGCATAAGCATAGCCTGTAACACTTGCACTTGAAATGTTGAAACAAGATCACAAGGTCAAGGCAATCTGGGTTACAAAGAGAGTTCCAGGTCAGCCCTGGCAAGTTAGTAGACCCTGTCTCCAAAAATCAAAAATAAAAATCTAGCATCTATGAAGAACTAAAAAAACACTAAACAAATTCTAGATCATTAAATCAAGAAATGGGTAAATGAATTGAACACATTTCTCAAAAGAAGATATACAAAAAGCCAATAAATATTTGACAAAAAATGTTCAGCAACCTTAGCCATGGAGGAAATGCCAATTAAAATTGCCTTGAGATTCTCTCTTACTTCAGTCAATATTAAGAAAACAACAGCAAATGCTAGTCGCTGCTAGTTGCTGCTAGCTGCTAATAGGAATGTAAACTTGTGTAGCTCCTATAGAAATTAGTATGGAGGCTCTTCAAAAAAAGCAGAAACAGAACTACCAATTGTTCTACCAGCTATACCACTCTTGGGTATGTGCCTAAAAGGAAATGACAATGGCATACAACAGAGTTACTAAAATATCCAAACTTAATGCAGCACTATTCACAATAGCTAAGATCTGTATCCAGCCTAGATGTCCACCAAAAATAAACTGATAAATAAAAGGTAACCCTATATGCACGATGGAAACTTACCCATTAAGTCATTAAGAGAAATGAAACTATGTCAGCTGTAGAGAAATGGATAAACTACAGATAATCATGTGACACAAAAAGAAGCCACACTCAAAAAAGCAAATCTAACCTTTTCTCTCATTTTGGAATCTAGACTTCACTATGAGGCAGAAAGAAGACGTCTGGACAAAGTGAAAGAAGAGACAAGCCAGGATATTGGGGAAAGAAAGAATATATCATATGTTTTCTTTCATATGCAGAATCAAGGTGTGTGTGTGTGTGTGTGTGTGTGTGTGTGAAGAAAGCAAGAAGAGGACTATAAGACTAAGATACAAGTATATGGATATATCATTGAATATAATGAAATTTATTATATGATTATGAAATTAATAATAAATATAATGAAAATTATTTTGTATGCTAAGTAAAAGAATAGAAAAAATAAAGTGGGGGGCAGAGAATGTCTTAATGCCATAGTTAGTTTCTAAGCTATTGAGTGAGACTAGAAATGTCAAAACCTGTACACCATTCCAATTCTGAGGCATAGACTTAACCAGGCTTTTAATAAATCAACTAGCAGACCAAGTTCAATGATACTATGATCCTGCAGCCAACTATTTATTCAACACTATACAATCTAGTAGATACCATTTTAGGTATGCTATGAACGTAGCAGTTTCTTGCCTCAAGAAATTCATATGTCTAGTGAGGAGGCATATTTATAGACAGCTACTTGAGTATGCAATGCATGTGACAGAAAAGAGAAACATGATCAGAGTGCTATAGAACTCCAAACAGCCTAGATGAATGCTATAGAAGGGATTCATAGGCTTCTAGGTCAGCACTTGGAGAACCCGAGAAGTGGCAGTGTAGCACTCCAGAAGACACATGTCATGTCAAACAAATGGAGGTTCAAGGTGGCCTGATGACATAGGAAAGAGATCAGGACCGATGAGGAAGAGGCTAGAAGGCCTTTAATGCTACTCTAAAGAGTTTAAACTTTATCAGAAATCACAAAAAGTTTTAAGAAAAAGAGAGGCAGAATTAAAGGTGTGGTCTGAGAGAAAGTTCAAGAAATCAGCTTGAAAATAATTCAAAGCCCAAGTAAGGCTGATGGGGTGAAAGAAGCATCAGAGGCGGAGAGAAACGAAATGCAATTGAACTTGAGGACTGAAGGCATGGGCTCATGCTTTATTCATTGAGCAAGTGTCTACCACATACATGATGGCAAATGTTAATTTTCAATTTGGCAGAAATCTAGAATTTCCTGGAAGAGAGGCCTCTGGGCAAGTCTGTATGGATTATCGTGAATACCTTAATTGATGTTCAAAGACCCAACTTAATTGTGGGCAGGACCATTCTTGCACTGTAGAACATAGAGAAAGGGAACTGAGAATAGTGTGCCTCTCTCTGCTTCTTGACTGAAGATGCAATGTGACCAGCTCCATCAAGCTCCTCCAGTTGTGGCTTCCCTACCACAACAGACTGTTATCAAAACAAACCCTCTTTCCCTTAAGTTGCTTTTGTCAGAGTATTCTATCACAGCAACAGGAAAACAAAGCAAGGCAATGTGTATTAGTTTCTACGTTTAATGTTGTAGGTGCGCTGATAACATACTCCCCTGAGTTGAAATTATAGAACAAGAAGATGATGTGCAAGGTAAGAATGTTTGCAGGAGAAGAAACCACTAGTCCAAAGTTCATGAAGTACCAAAACCTTGGGACACCTACAGAGGTCAAAGAACAGGCAAGAGTGGTGAGAATTTGGAGGGAAGTGAGTGGAGACAGGTAGGAGACAAGGTCAGGGAACCAAAGGGGTCCCGTCATGCAAGGCTATGACAGAGAGTGTGGAATGACTCCTAGTGAAACAGAAAGTCAGTAATTATGACTATCTTTATCTTATTTGTGAATATAATTTACTTTATATATATATATATATATATATATAAAACATTTTATATTTATAATATAATAGCCTTTCTATTAAGACTAAGAGCAAGTCCTATTTATTGTCACATTTTCAGCATCTACTATGAGAAATATTCCATAACTGTTAAATTAACTTATTGAACTACATGCTATTTGTAACCTAATCAATGGTCATAATTTGGCTAATACAAGCAAAAATAAAAGGAGGAAAAACTAGTCTGAAGTCACTTAGGCACATTTGGAAGGGGAAGTAAAGGCAGAAAGGAGAAAGAAGAATGAAAAACTATATGCACCTCAGTTTGGCCATTTCTTCCAATGTGAGCAGAAATGTTCTCAAACAGAAACTAATTGATGTCCAGAAAGTCAAATAAAAAACAAACTGCTCTTGTGAATTTGTCATACCATCTTAGTTGATGGTTACTGAGGGAAGAAGAGTCACTTTCTTTGGAGATATAGCTGCTACTAGGTCACTCATACACATGGGTAGCACTAACTAGATTTAGGAGGTTATCAAGAACAACAAGAATAAAAATAATAGAGGACATGAAGGTTAGAGGGAGGTGACATGGGGGGATCCTTTGGGGAGTTGGAGGGAGGTAATGGTGTTTGGACATGATTGAAATACAGTGTATGAATGTACAACATTTTCAAAGAATAAAAAATATTTTTTTAAAAAAATAATAGCATTGTTTGAGAATTATTATTATATTTGTGCTGGAAAAGAAAGGATGATGAAATTATTTTGTAGTTTTTACAATGACTACAAATTGACACGTGCTCAAAAGACTGCTTGAAAACTTACACAGTTGCTTTTGGGGGTAGATGGAAATAAGGAGAACTCTATGATCATTGGTTTATAAATCACTCGTCATTCCTATGCGGTACCTCTGGCAGTTACATGTTCCTTAATCAGACAAAGTTTAGGATTTTGAAAATGTTTTCATGATAGTCTCAGCAAACAAGTAAACTTGCACAAAGGTAGCAAGTCTAAGAAAATCTGCCCGAGGCTTCTGACTTCTACAAAAAACTTAATGTTTCATTGTCAGTGGACAAGCAATATCTGCAAAGCAGAACCTCTAAATTTGCAGAATGCAAGTTCTCATAGCCATCTTCAAGTCACTACAAATATATTTGCCCAAATTGACAGAAGATACTGGCAGATTTCCATCTTTTGTAGATTTTTAATATTTTGAATAAAGCAACAGTGTAAGATAAAGGTTTGGAATATAATAATGTACATGCTAAAAAAGATTTTGAAAATAATCAAAATTTTCAGATTAGAAAAAAAGACATTAGCAGCCCCTATTTTCCAATTGTGACTATTTTTAAATTTTAAAAATACTATGTAAGATTCAGAAATAAAATATTGTACTGAGGATTAAAAACACTGTTATGGGAATGGGAAGAGCATACAATGGATAGTTTAGAATTCCATTGTACAATGGACACTGAATTATATACTGCCAGATTGATTCCATTTTGGATTTTAGCAAAGCCTCTTACCCGAAGCCCATGGAAACGAGGATTACTATAGAAGAGTTTCATCTGCTCAGATGGAAGTGGTCCTAGCACCTTCTGAATAGTAAAGAGTTGGTCAATTTCACTTTCTCCAGGAAATAATGGCTGTCCATCGCTAAGCTCCCCAAGAATACAGCCAACTGACCACATGTCCACAGATTTTCCATAAGGAGCTCTGAAAAGTAAAAAAAAAGAGGTGATTTTAGCAACTGAAGAAACAAAATGGTTTAATGATTCCCAACATATTTTGAACCAATTCATGAGTTAAAACACATATGTACTCAAGGTCCACTATTTAAATTTAAAATGGCCACTAGTAGAAGTGAGATTTGAAATAAGGAATTAGCACTAAGTAAAAATTCAGAACACAAGTCAATAACCCACACTCATAATCAAATCATTTTAAACACAATTTAATTAGTATACACTGATTTGAAATCTAGGCATATCTTGAACATGAATGGATTTAATAAACCCTAATGTAGTATAAACATTGGAAAAGAACATTTCACTTAGGGAATGAAATGTTCCCAAGAAATGTATTTTCAAATAATTATACTTTAAGCTCGATAAATGTCAAAATTTATATTCATTTTTGACCTTTAGCCTGGTAGAATGTGCCATTTCCTTTTGCATCTTAAACAAATACTGAATGTTATTTAACTTCTGATTGGTTAGTATCACAATTTCCAACAGCTAAGATGAGTTACTTGAATATAACTTTGCCTTATATGAGGCATTCTGATAGCTATTTCTATCAAATCATGTTTTAATATACTTAGGAGTTTGTAGTTCTCACTAGAGAGATTTAGAGAGTTTTCTACAAATGCAGGCCACAAATGAAAATCTAAGGCTTCCCAAAACAGCCTTATAGCTCGGTATCTAAAGTCTAAAATAAAATTATTTGACAGTTTAAACAAAAACTATGTATACAGTTTCAAACATAAATAATCAAATCAAAAATTTAAAAGAGAAAGTCAAATAAAATATATGAAAAATCATCTCAGGTGAAATTCTAGAATTCCATAATGACAATATAAAAATTTGAAACTAAAGCACCGTTAGCATACAGAATAAATTTAGATTAATAAGTTACTGCAACAATAACTTAGTATTTCATTTATTTCATTTCTTTCCCACAAGAGGCGAGGAAAAGATCATTTAGACATTTTTGCTAGCTTTCTGGGCAATGAAGCATACTGGTTTTTAAAATATTATTTGAGATAAAGAAAACCTGTACTATGGTACTAGATTGAGAATCCTATGGAAAAATGTCACACACCCTTAATAAGCTATTTTAATCCTGTTATCTAATTTGAATAGTTTATACAGCTAAAACTATTTTGGATATCAAGGATGAAGTTCTTGGAATGTATAAACATGTAGACTCAATATAAAACCAAATATCAACTGATTTCAATGACATTTTTACACAAATAGTATGGTAAACTAGAACATGACAATCAATTCAACTTAGCTCACGTTGGCTGCACTGTGCTCATCTAGTTTGGCAACTATCACACATATCTAAATATAACCTCAGTTTCCCAATAGGTACCATTAGAGAAGAAATGCACTCTAAAGATTCATAATAAAGCTATCCCTACAATACACTCCATGGGACTACTTTATAATCAAAAATCACATTTTAAAGACTCCTTCTACCACATTTGGGTGATTGGTTGCAGTTCTATAAATGATCTACTTCCTATTCATTTCTTCATTGGAAAATACTGTCCAGTAAATTCAAATTCCAAGTCCTTCAAAAAAAAAAAATACAGTGCAGTGAGTCTACAAAGCGCTCAGGAAAAACACAGGTGGACACAAAGAAAACCAAACCTAAGTCCAAGATCAAAAGATAGCACAAGAACCTGGGAGATGACTCAGTGGGTAAAGTGTGTCCTATGTAAGCAGGAGAACATGAGCTTGGATCACCAGCACCCACATAAAAATCTGGGCATGGCAGTGAATACTTGTAATGCCAGGACTGGGAAGCAGAGACAGAAGGATCCTGGAGGCTCACTGGCCAGCCAGTCCAGCCAACCAAATGAGCTTTAGCTTCAGCAAAAGACCCTGTCTCAAAGAAATAATGAAAATAGAGGAAGACACCCAATGTCCCATGTCAACCTCTGACTTCTCTATGTGCACTCATGGAAGCATGTGGGTATGCATGCATACATGTGGATGGACACACACACACACACACACACACACGCACATACATAAATTAGCACAGAAATCTAAAACCTGGTCCATTCAAATGATGGGACATAATATGGTGACTAACAATGATCTGCTTTGCAGGATAAAGCTAGTTTTTGATTTCAGAGAACAATAAAGATTTTTTAAAAACATCAATAATTTTTATTGACTCTCAATCAACAATAAATCAAGAATTATCATCAGATGGTGGCTGGTAAACATTAGAAAATGAATAGTTAACATCCAACAAACTCTCAGTGAGTAATACATATAGTCACTAGTGCTATTCAGAAGAACTACAGAAATTTATATTGCTATTACATAAAAGGTATCTTTTAGGAATTAAACTTCTCATATTCCCTCAGACACATGCATGCTACATGAAAGAAATGTGGTAAAAACCTACAATTTGTGTAGTTTTTATTATTTACCAACATGATTTATTTGCTAGAGTGTGTTTTCTTTCTCTGTTACTATGTTTCAAAGACAGATCCATGGTTATGAAAAAATGAGAAAATACAACTAGGGTAGGAAGAAAATTATTAATGAAACTATGCACTGGAGATGCAGACTTCAGGCTTCTCCTCGGGCTATACAGTTAAAATTCATTAAAAAAAAAAGAACCTTCTCAGAAGATTTTTCTGGTATTAACAGATGAATGACAGGGTGCTAAAAGTAAAAAGGTGAGCGAAGTGGATGAATGTGGAGACACTACTTAAAAAATTGGTGATGTAGGTCTAATGTGAATAGTCATCAAACAAGATTTACACTGTTCAGAAGAAAACTGACAATTGGTTCGGTACTTACCCTGTGTCCAGCAAAGTGGCTGAATGTAAACTTATATGTCTAATGTATCAATAGATAACCCAGAATGTCAAACTGTTCCCTTATAATTCATCTTTAATACTTCTTCTGTGAAAGCGTAGGATTTATTTCTCCATATACTGAATTAGGGCTTGGTAATGAGATATGCCTTGACCAATAAGGCAAATGCCATAGGAAAGGGCTTGGAAAGCACCTTTGCTTTAGGGCTGAACTTCTTGCTGCATAAAATTTTCCTATCACATTTAGAAATTTGGACTAGTTTACTGAAAGGTAAGTCCTGATGGATTCATGATGGTCTGTCCGGGGCTAGAAGAATGGCTCAGTTGGTGAAGTACTTTGCAAAAAACAAGGACCTGAATTCAGTCCCCAGAATCTACATAAAAATACCAGGCATTGTGACACACACTTGTAATCCCAGCACTGGAGAGGCAGAGATAGTATGATTCCTGGGGTTCACTGTCCAGGCAACCTAATGTAACTGGTGAATTGCAGGCCAGTGAGAGACCTTCTCTTACCAAAGTGACAGGATGCCTGAGGAATGACTTCTAGCCTATACTTGCACACATGCCCCACTCACATATATGTAGAGAAAAACAAAAAGGTCTGTCAGGCACCAGCTGAAGTCCTCTACATCAATTAGCTCCTTAGTTGATCTGCCATCCAACTAGCTACAATCAGATTGACTTTAAGAGAGGCCACTCTGCTGAAATCAAGTCACAGGTACTCAGATCTGTGATAAATAAAATGAAGCTTGTTTCACAGAATCAAATTCTTAGGTGTCTTTTTTTCTTTTTACACTGAATATGCAACTATGAACTGAAGTTCTTATTATCCATAAGTGATCCAAATGTAAATAATAAAGAAATAACAAATGTATATAGATCACTCTATTTTAGAAAGGTTAACTCACCCAAGTAACAATTCTGGGGATCGGTACCACCTTGTAGCCACATACTCTGTGTAATTAGCATTATTACCCTCTGAGAGATTCCGAGCAAAACCTGAAAGAATAGTAATTTCCTATTAGCAAAATATTTCACCTCTAGTAATACTTTAAAAGAATACCCAAAGAATATAATGACTAATATTGAATGGACTGTTTATTAAGAACATCTGTATCAGAAAAAGTTAATACTGTTCATATATCAAAGCACATGATGAATTTGCTACAAACTCAGTCTTTCCTTGATGTTTTTGTAAGTATTCAGACCATATTTTCAAAAAGGCACTCTTAAGTTGAAAATTTTAGGAATAAAATTAAGTGCCCACTAGGGCCAGAAGTTAGTCACAAGAGCATTAATTCTGCTATGTGAGACCTACCCACTATTTGTGCATTTATTATTGCCAAGCAGTTCCAATCATTATATAAACAATTAACATTTGGCACTGATAGAAACAAGAAGGTCGAAATTTACTCTCAGCCCTTAATGTTGTAGAAGAGACTTACCTTACAGATGCTAGCATTATTTTTGTCCCTAATTTTTTCCAAAATTTTTCGGGACCACAAAATAAAGCAGTAGGATAAATTAATTACTCATCTAAGTCACCAAATGAAATAGAGGTTCACCATCAGGGTTATAGAGAACCAAAACTAAGGTTGTGTCAGTCTGAGAAGCAAGCAAAAAAGTGTTTCTTAAAGTGAAACAGGAAGAAAGGAAGGAAGGAAGGAAGGAAGGAGGGAGGGAGGGAAGGAGGGAGGGAGGAAGGAAGGAAGGAAGGAAGGAAGGAAGGAAGGAGGAAGGAGGGAGGGAGGGAGGGAGGGAGGAAGGAAGGAAGGAAGGAAGGAAGGAAGGAAGGAAGGAGGGAAGGAAGGAAGGAAGGAAGGAAGGAAGGAAGGAAGGAAGGAAGGAAGGAAGGAAGGAAGGAAGGAAAACAATCACAACAAAAGACAAAGTTCCTAACCTCAGCTAATCAATTCTTCTTACTAAAGCATTCGTTCGATAACTCTGTGCACTTCTGAATGGGCCTCTTTAAGACAGACAAGAGTTGTCTCTCTGCCAGGGAAGGCAATTAATTAGGAAGTCCTTGATGGGCCCCACAGGACACAGAATGCCACATGTAGTGCTGCCAGAAGGAACTTCCTGACTACTCTTAAAGAAAATGCTAGAGAAGCAGTACTCTTTCCCTATTATTAATCATTCTGCAGGAATTTTGTATTTATACCTGCTTTATAATCTCCAGCCCCTTAGACCTTAACATAGAATCAGGGAGGCATAGTAATTAGAGTCTGAGGAACACAGAGTCTACTGACAGTTTGGGAGGTAATCATAATTACAAACAGGAATTCACAAATAGATAATATCGCTGGAAGCCAGAGGAGGCCCGAAGAGGGAAGTCAGATCCCCTGGAACTGAAGTTACAGGCAGTTCTGAGCTACCTTGTGGGTACTGGGAACTGAATCCTGGTCTTTTTCAAGAGCAATAAGGGAACTGAACCCCGGTCATTTTCAAGAGCAACAAGTGCTCTCTTAATCACTGAGTGATCTCTTCAGCTCCCAATAATATTTTAAAGAGTTGCCATTTTTTTACAATACAGATTAGGTAAAAGGATAATTTCAAAAGCTGACCTCCTGGGACTGGGAATACCTTCAGCTGATAGTCTCTGCCTAGCATGCAGGAATTCCTGGGTTCCACCTCTAACACTGCATAAACTGTGTGTGGTGGCACATGATCATAATCCCAACAATCAAGAAGTGGAGGCAGGAGGATCAGAAGTTCAAAGCCATCCTTAGCTACATAGCGAACTGGAGGCCAGCCTGGGATACAAGATCCTACTTCAAAATAAACTAATAATTTGCGTATTTAAATCAACTATTAAGTACTCAAGATAACTCAAAATTTTGACTTTAGTTGTCTCCTTTTTCTAAATGCTCCTTTCTGACATATTTTATCGAGCCAGGAGCTAAACACTATTAACTCAGGATTTGAAAACTTTTCTAAATTATTTTAAATATTTAACAGCATTTAAAAAAGAATTTCCTACATGAGAAACAATACAGATTTTTACTAGGAATGTAATTCTTAGTTTTCCTATATATTTGAGAAATAAGAGCATTATACACCAATTACCCATTTCATTCATTGAACATTTATCAGGAACAAATGGAAGTGCTCTAAAAATGGCTTTGACCTTACAGATAAAACCACTGTATGAACACCATATGTAAGTATGAATACATAAGGGCATATATCTAGTGGTTATGACCAAATGTAGAACAATTTCTATTAATATTCAAAATATTTTATCCTACTCAAATGAGGAATCTATAGTGATGGTTCAAAGAAAACTCAAATTCTGGGGTCATTTGGTACTAGGGCCTTTGGTACATTACTCTTATATGACAAGCAAGTATTTGCATCAAACTAATTCCAATTAAATAAATTGTTAAATTTAATTTAATTTAAATAAATTAAATAAATTGTTAAAATTGTAGGCAATACACCATACAACAAAGAGAAACCAAAGCTATTCCAGCCATCAACTGTCAGCATATGAGTCAGCTAAATGTTCTTCTACTAATTTGAATCAAAACATGAAATTACTTTTAGTATGCCTTTAAAAGCTATCCATGTGTTACATTAAATTAATTCTCTCAATATTGGGGCTCAATTTCTTTTTAACTCACCAAAGTCACATAGTTTCAGGACATCATTGTGGCTGATTAAGAGGTTTTCAGGCTTTATATCTAGAATACCAAGATTAAAAAAAAAACAGTAAGTAAAAATGTTATGTTCTACTGATTGACACTTACAGCACCGCAGTGGTATCTAATTAAAATCATCTAAGTGACCAGAAAACTGTGCAGTGTAAAGAGAGTAAGACATTTTAGCTGCTAAGTAAAAGTTTCAATTAATTTCTTTTTAAGAGACATGTAGATCACAAGTACCAAGAAGATCCCTAAAAATCAAAAATATATCTCCTTTTCTCTGCCAAGGATTGAATCTAGAGTCAAAAGCATGTTGGGGACACACCTCAACTCTGTATGGATTTTAAATGATTACATTTAGGCCATACATAGATACATAGGGTCTCATGTATCTCAGGCTGGCCTTTCAACTTCTATATCTAGAGTAGGTCAAAGATGACCTTGAATTCTCAATCCTCCTGTCTACCTTCCAAATGCTGAAAATACAGGTACATACTGCTATGCCCAGCTACAAGTTTATTTTTAGAGTATAGTAGTTACCATCTTTATTACATGGGAGAGGTGAAAGTGGGAAGAGTACAGTGATAGTGAAACCTACAGATTTCCCAATCATGGACCTGTGTATTCCAATCCTGGAGATAGAACCAAAGGTCTTACACATGCTAGTCAATCACTCTACCATTTACAGCCCCAGCCCAGAATCGTAGTTCCTATTATTAGTTGGCTATGCATTTAACCAAATTTTCTCATAATGGAAATATACCTAACTCAGCTCATTAACATGCTAAAGTGGAACACAGGATGTTTTTAGCACCATTACCTAAGACAGTAGATGGCCAGTTGACCTGGGTATTTATCTGTGACATATACAATCTTGATAATAGGGTAACTACTATGAGAGTCAAATAGCAGAAGTTGGAAAATGTCATAATAACTTTTAGCTATTCTTAAAAGCTAAACTATTTTTAAAGTGACTATCTTTGTACATTTGTATAGATATATTTTGTATAATCATCATCATCATCATACAAAGATAACAGAAAGACAAGTAGATATGTCAACATTTTCTGATAAACATTTTAACTTCATTATTGAATCAAATTGTGTCCCATTGCTGTAAAATTTTACAGTGCAAGTGAAATTATTAGAAGACAAATATTAGAGTCAAAATGATGCCAAGTAAATAATTTCCCTTATTGCTGAAACCCTTGACTTTGTGGTGCTAAAGGAAAAAGTAATATAGCTTAGAGAAGTATAATCATGGCCCATACAAGGCCAACTTCAACCTACAGATAGGTTCCACCAACAGGGAGCAGAATGAAAGGAGAGCTCTAGTGGACGGTCAAGGACTTAAGACTTAGAAAGCCTGGTTGTGAGTTGGCTCACATTCCCTGGTCTACTGTAAAACCCAAAGGCTATGGAAACATGTCCTTTTACCATCCAATTCCACCCCAAATAAGCTACAAAATTTGCATCTCCTGACTCAGTTATTGCTACAGTTCACAAAAGACTTGAATATACAAACAGAGAAAACTTGTATGCTGCCCTTTGGTGCATATAGAAGGAGGCCTGAGGAGCAAAGGACTTCTTATATCTTTTACTTTAAAAATATTTTTAACTTAAATAGAAATATACTTAAAATCTTTAACTTTGGCTGATATATTTAGTATTTTCTATTTCCAAAGACTACACTCACCTCTATGGACAATGTCATTCTTGTGGCACCAATGAATAGCTTTGATTAGTTGGTAGATGTAGCTTTTGACCTTCTCAGGTGGAACTCCATTTGGCATTTCTTCCAGCAATTCAAGCATATTCTAAAAGTAAATACAGAGCCATTCATCTCTAAAGTAGGCAAGCCCATCAATTATGTACTAATAATCTGCAGCACCTTAGATAAGGATTCATCCAATATACAGCATGTATTTTCTTTTAGTTTTGCATTTAATCTACAACTTAGTTTATGGTGGATTAGGAAAGCATATTAAATGAAAGTTTTCCTTTATGAGAAATTACATTTTTATTACTTCTTACTGCTGCCTTTAATACTGAGGGGAGAGGGAGAGAGAGTGAGAAGAATTCTTTATTATTAGAAGTGATCAATACATTTGGTATAAAAATTAAAACAGGCTAGGAAATATCATTGAGGGCTAGTGAGATAGCTCTGCAGGTAAATACACTTGTGCCTCATGATGCAAACCTAACAACCTGAGTTTGATCCTGAAACTCATGGGAAGGTGACAACTAACTCCACAAAATTGTTCTTTGACCTACACATGTACACAGTGGCATCCCCAACACACACATAAGTTAATTGTTAAACACACAAACCCCAAACAACTCAAAATTGTCAATCTGGAGTCAGAGACTATTTTGTATAAAGTTTATGAAAAATTTTCTGTTAAGTCAGGTATTGTGGGACATGTTTCCCACCCTAGCACTTAGAAGACATTACACAGTGAGACCTTGTCTCCAAAAACAACAGAAATGCTAAGCCAAAACTTCACTTAGCAGTCTCCACTGCATTACCACATTAAGCAAAGATTCTCCATCCCTTCTGCAAAGCACAATCAAAAGCTCACAGTACAATCAGCTTATTGTTTGAAAGTGTCCACATAGAGAAACAGCTTACAAAGAGTAACTTGGAGATATACAGAGGCTCGGATGCTGCTCATAGTCTCAAGAAGTCACACCACTTTCATCACAACGCGCAGATGTTTGCCTTTTACACTATTGGCATTTACACCTATGGCACACAGCAACAATGGGTAAATTGCTGACATGAATCAAGACAATGGAATTTTCAATTCAATTGACCCTTGCCATTCCATTAAAAAAAAAAAAACTGTAGTCAGTTAAAGATGTTCTTGGGGAAACCGTATAAAGAATTTTCTTTTTTTTAATTTTGTTGTACACATTGTAATAGTTAAGTTTTAATTGTCAAGTTGACACAATGGGAACGGAGTCTCAATGAGGGACTGCTTAGATCTGGTTGGCCTGTGAGTAGTCTGTGGAGGATTGTCATGACTACCTTCACAGATGTGGGAAGAGCCAGCTTGAAAGTACATGGCACTATTCCTGGGTTTGGGGATTTGAACTGTAGAAAAAGTACAGAAAGCTGTCTGAATATTTAGCATGCATGCATTCACTTCTCTCTTATCCTCACTGTGGACATGACTAGTTGCTTCAAGCTCTTGGAACTGTGACTTCCCTGCACTGACAGACTATAACCTGGACTTGTAAGCTAAAATAACCCCCTTTTTCTTCTAAGTTGCTTTTTGTCATGCCTAGCTTAGTTTGCTTAAATTAAAATGTACCAATGAAGAGTTCAAAAGACAAGTCAGAAGCTTTCAAAGGAGGAATACAGAATACACACGGACCATTCTCTCAAAACTTTATTGAATAAAGGATTCTCTAGAATAAGATATGATAGGCCTGCGTTGCATGAAACGAAGTTGAACATGACAGTAGTTTAACATCAAATGGTAAGAAAATTAATATTTCTTGTATAAAATTGTGGGTGGAGCTTCAATGCAAGAACAAAAGTCTGCCGCTCAGCACTTTCAATCATCTGTGGAATGTTTTAAAAGGCATTAGATGAAATGGGTAGCATGTCTTTTATATGTTTCAAATTCATTACACAGGTATTGTGCAAACTTCCTTCACCCTCTCCTGCTTTCCAAATACAATTTTATTATGAACATGAAAAATGCCAGTCATCCCAAGAGACGGCCAAACTCACCACTTAATTTAAGTTCTGAGTTAATATGTATTATATAAAACAAAGCCAACAATGCTCATTATTGCCGAATTTATGTAGGTGCATATCATAGTTCACCTCTAAGCATTTATTTAAAACAAGTGCTGCTTTCAGTACAATTGTTTAATTCAAACGAGTCTACCTCAGAAAAGAAAAGTAAGTTTGTGTCAGCAATAAGATCGCTGCTATTGCTATAGTATACAAGAGAAAAGAAAACTCATCACAATCAACAGAACTATTACATATTATTCAACAAATTGGGGAATGCATTTTAAGGGAAAAGATAATTTACCTTCACATCAGGAATTAAGCAGTGTAAACATAGTATGGACCCAAACAATAAGATCCAAAAGAAAGGCTCAGCTTTCAGTGGTTTGTATTATTTTATGTTTGTATTATTTTATGTATTATTTTATGTTTGTATTATTTTATGTATTATTTTATGTTTGTATTATTTTAAAATGTAGGTTTGTGAGCTTATACTGTATCTGCTTCTATGGATAAAAAATAAACAACTCTTCCCCATACACAGAACCATTATAGGGGAATATGAACCATGGGTGTTCTCATTGGGTAGCTGAGACGCAGGCTGCACCAGTAACTTTTTGTGGTATACACTTTTTTTATTTTATTATTTTATTTTCGAGACAGAGTTTCTCTTGAACTTGAATTTGCTCTGTAGACCAGGTTGGCCTCGAACTCACAGAGATCCGCCTGCCTCTGTCTCCCAAGTGCAGGGATTAAAGGCGTGAGCCACCACCAACCAGCTTACCCTTTTTATTTTAAAGAACTGAGATACAAATCCACTTATGTTAACATCATCGGGTTTGTTGTTATTTGTTATTTTATTTTTGCGTTACTAGGTAAGCACTCTACCACTGAGCTACAACTCAAACCCCAGACAAATATTTTTACACTGCTCAGCTTTATCTAATATGAGAAAAACTTCTAGATAAAACCACATAAAAGTTGTGGAAGCGCTCAACAATCTTAATATAATTAAATACCATTATCAACCACTGAAATAATGTGTCTTTAAAAAAGAGAGTTGCTGTGCATATGAAAGTCATGTTTAATAGTTTGGAAAACCCAACCAAAGAAAGCCACAAAATGCATTACTGTCTAGTCAATGGTGACAGACATGCATACGACACTGGTAAGGAACAGGTGCTGGCACTGATAAGCATAAATACTGACAGGTTCTGCACAGAGATAGCTTTCTAGTTTTCTGAGATTTTGCTTCCATTTAAAGATGCATTTATGGGCATGTTGTATACAACAAAGACCAATAAGAACTTTAATCAGAAAACCAATATGCAAAACACTTCAATCTACCTCTATAGAGGATTCTATGTATATTTATGGTTTCTGTTAAAATAAAATGTTGACTTATGCAGCTTTTAAAAATCTCTATGTGAACCACTTTTTTCCAATTAACAAATACATAGGAGATGACAAGAACAAAGAGGCATAGGAGGTCTGAGTAGTGCAGAAAAGATGGTTATCTCTCACTACATGGTCTACTTGAGGTTTCTAAGCAGCAGAGACACAATTATCCTCCACAGCCATGTTTCCTTACTCTATAAGGAATAAAATTCTCAACCACAGACTTATTCAGAATGACAAGTGCATTTTCTCTCTGCCTTGCAGAATGTGTGACCATGTAACTATGTAGTAGCTGGGGTTGACACTAAAGACAAGGGAGCAGAGCTGCCCTTTAGTACTGTGCTATCTCCCTTTGTATATGTTTGGGAGGAAAAAATTAATTCCTATTTTGCTTCAGACATTGTAATTGTGGGTCCTGTTTCATCATCTTTCTCCATATGCTCCTGAGACTCACTGTAGACTGCCAGGCACTGCCACTAGTGGGCAGGTGTAATGGTTAATTTCCATCCAAGAATGACAGGGGCAGGGAAAGAAGCCCAGACCTCAGTGCCAGAAGACTGCAATACTGGTCACAGCACCATCACAGGCATGTCAAATGGCTTCTCTCAGAAAGAAATACATATAGAGAGGAGATATCTCTATTGGATATACTAAATTTATTATAAACCACCACCATGAATACAACAGAAATAAAAAAGATAATCTGAAATATTAGATGTGTCAAATTTTATTATTTGGCAGTGAAAGCTAAAAACTGTACAAGTATTTTTGCTAACTAGAAAAGAAACATAATCTGATTTTTTTTTTCTGTGATCCTAGTATAGCAATATTTTTCTTAAAACAACATTTCTTTTTTAAATTTTATTGTGATAGGGGAATTACCTTAGGGAAATACCAAAACTGACACAGAAGAACAGATTTTGGAAAAGTAACATATAAAAACTGACTTAAAATGACAGAGCCTTCACTGGGCATATTAACCACACTTAAGGGCAGGCTCCACGCCCAGAAGTAGATGGCCAACACAAACTAACTCAATGGTATTTTTGTAGACTTTTGTTTCATATTGGTTTATTTGACCATTTTTTGTCTTACTGGTCTCCTGCTTGTATATTATGGTTTCAGACTTTATGTTTTTATTGGTCTTCTGTGTGTGTGTGTGTGTGTGTGTGTGTGTGCGCGCGCGCGTGCATTGTCGTTTGTTTTCTAAAGAGAGAAAAATGGGGATGGAGTTGGGTGGATGGGAAGGCCAGGAGGAGCTGGGAAGAGTTGGGGGAGGGAAAATCCATGATTAGAACATGTTATATAATATTTTCTTTTTTTTGAAACAGGGTTTCCCTGTTGTAACTCAGGCTGTCCTAGAACTCACTATATTAAAAATAAAATTAAATTTGTGTATTTTAAATTGTGCTAATCATTATTGTTTTTATATTGTTTATTTGTAAAGATACTTTGTAAACGCTGAAAGAACTGAAAGTTGTCGTACTTGTCAACCTTCTTGAAAACATTGCTTTCTCGTCACTTAGGTCATAATAAACATTGGGGAATTGACCTAGAGCAAATCTCTAGTTTTAATCTCTATCAGGTAACAGCCCATGAAATCATCAGAAGCAACCTGGTCACACAGTAACAAAACCTTCAACAGGCTCCTCTGGTTCCAGTTTCTCCTACTGCAACTAGCTAAAACCAACTGTTGAAAGTCAATTGCTCTCTAAGAAATTCTGAGACAGCTAACCTTCGCCCTTAGGTCACAATAATAAAATGTTCATTAATAACTTAACCTTCTTTACAAAGTTCTTACTAGTGATCTTAGCAGCAGCTTCAGGCCTTACCTTACAATTCTTTAAGAAAGTATTGGCAGGCCAAAAGACTCCTTTTGTTTTGCTCATTCATCATTTTAGGTCTGATGAAAGGACCCAACTCCTGCTTACATGGATCTGATATGTGCCTCTACCACTGTCATACTGTCCATTCAACTATTCTCCCATAAAGCATTTGTTCATGTTTAATTGAAATAATCTCATCTGAAAACCACTTGTTGTACACAGATTCTAAGACTTCAGAAGCCATACCACTATGCTGCTTAGACCTAAGATCATCTGAATGCTTCTAACTTGTAAAAAATCCCTAAATTAATTTTACGACACTTAATGACTATGCAAGATACTTTCATTTTTAAGATCATCAGAGTGTAAGTACACTGGTAGGTAATATTACTAAGTAATATTATTTTCTTCAATAGTGTCAGAAACAACAAAAAAATAAGGTGAGTGTGCACACTGGTAATTCATGACTTACTTTCTCAACATACTCAAAAACCAAGTATAGCTTCCCTCTCCGGCGAAAGGCTTCCTTCAGCTCCACAATGTTTTCCTGCTTGAGAGTGCGAAGCATTTTAAGCTCTCGTAAAGTCGTTTCCTTGACTTCTTCATTTTCTAGAATGTAGGCAATGGTGAAAATATTAAAGCTTTCAAAGTTACCATTCGAAGAATTATAAGAGCACTGATATCTTCTACTAAAGAAGTCCACAGGAGGAATATTAACACATTTTCTTAGTGAGAGAAAGAAAATAAGAAACTTAAAGAAGAGACTTGGTTGGATCTGGTGATGCATACCTATAATCCTAGCATCAGTAGATTTAGGCTGGAGGATGGTAGTAAGTTCCAGGCCATTTGGGATATGAGGTACCAAAAAAGTCCCAAACAAAATAAACAACAAAGAAAAGGCTTCTTTAACAGTTAGAACCCCTTTTTTTTGCTTACATTTTATTTTTCATTGAGCAAAATCATAGATTTATAGGCACAGCATAGGAATTCATCATCATTTTAGATCAAATGTTCTGTATAGGTGAAGAAACTTTTTGAAAGAGTTATGAATGTCAATCCATCAATGTGCAGAGGAGACTGTGTCCAATATGTGTAGCAGTTGGCTTCAAGTTTTGGTTTAAAAGAGCATTTTATTCTCCAGGCTGTTTGTGAGTCACCTCAGTGAACACAGGTTGTGCATCAGGCATTCATGATATAGTTCATCGCCAAATCACAGGGAATTCTTACGAGTGTTGTGGGCTCCTGATGTCTTTCCACGGCATGTCCGTCTGTCCATCCCAGATGGTGTAGCTGTTCTGGGATGGAGAACTTATGCTGTACCATTATTGCCCTTCCGTACCATCAACTTCACTTGTGAAAACCATCACAGTGTGGCAGGACAGAAGTCATGTTAATGGTAATGGATTAATGGGCAGGCAAACAAGGAATTAATATTTCATTTTAAATGTATACTTATGGTAGCTTTAGGAGTAACTGGGAAATTCTAAGCAGTGTGCTTTCAATACGCATGTTCAAGAATACAGGTTCATAATTCCCAAATCCCTAGCTAGAAAACCAAACCTGTTCTAAGTTTGGGAAAAATTCATTCAGAGGCAAAACCGAATTGATATGAGACTACTTATGGTCTTTGTTTAACCTACTTAATATGAATATTCATAGTCTAGGCTATAGAAATATGTCTTGATTATAGCATGCTATGTAGCATGCCATATTTCCATTCTAAAACTTTGAAATTATGAATTCTAAAACACAATTGGACTCAAGGCCTTGGTTCGGAGTCAGAATCCAGGCTTGTGAAATTATGTTGTGGGGACCCCAATTTCAGGCATATGTTTAAGTCATGGGACAGAGACAGGAAAAACCATGGCTTTCAGGGAGGAATGCTTTTTATACAAGGTATCCTAGAAGGAAAAAGCTGACTGGGGGCAATGATGAGGAAAGAGAAAGATTCTAAATGCAGAGTAACGAATGCTGATTTTCTGTCTAGCCCCCTTTATCCAGCCCCCTTCCAAAACGAGTTTAAAGAAGAGGCTGGTAGAAATGGGGCTTTGTGGAACTAGTGAATTTGTGAAAATCAGGAAACATGAAGTCAATACTTCTTTTTTTGTTGCTTTTTTGGTTTTTTGAGACAGTGTTTCTCTGTTGTAACTCTGGCTGTCCTGGAACTCGCTCTCTAGACCAGGCTGCCCTTGAACTCAGAGATCCACCTGCCTCTGCCTCCCGAGTGCTAGGATTAAAGGCATGCGCCTCCACAAACTGGCTCCAAGTCAATACTCCTTTGTGACTCTTCAGCTAAAAACTGTTGGAGATTACTGGAAAACAGGTTAGTAAAGAACAAGGATGCTGCCTGTTCGAAAATAAGAACCAGCAGCAGAGAAGGCCAACAGTAACAAAAGCAGTGATCTACCCCCAAGTGAGGGCAAAGAACTGGGCAGTCAATCCCACATGGTAGGAAGAGTGGGTGAGATACAACTGGGGGACTTCTTGAGAGAACTGTGAAGGGGCAAAGGGCTACCTGTTGTACAAGTCAATGGTCTTCATTACTGTTGAGTACTACAGCAGCCCTAGCCACTAAAGCCTGGGGACAACCACCAGCCTCCACAAGAAACTATACCAGGATTCCCAATTTTGTGCCCTTCTCATCTTAGTCTCAGTTACCCAAACACCACCATCCTTTGTCAGTATAGAGCTTTTTCACTTGTTCTCTGGGCCCATAATGTTCAGTCTTTGACCCTGGCTCTTGACAGCACTGGTTAAGGTTTTTTACTAAAATTTCATTCTTCAAGGAGATTTCCCAGACCCTAAAGTAAGATGACACCTTGGCCTACCATTCCTAATCACAACATGCAGGGCTTTCTTCTCACAAGCAAGTTCATCATTTTTCTTGATACAAGTAGAATGTCCCTGAGCTTAAAGTAGTGTTTCAGATTTTAGACATTTTCAATACAAAATTCATTTACATCTCATATATCCATATCCCAAAGGCAACTTTATACAATGTTTTCAGTGCCATATGAGGTCAAGTATGAAATTTCCCACTTATAACCTTAAGACAAGCATGCAACAAGTTGTCAATTTGGGTAAATTTCACACTTTGGACTTTTGGATTGAGGCTGCTCAACATGCTACCTGTTACTAACTGATTAAGCTCTTCTGTCCAACATACATCAATTCTGCAGAGCTGTGAACAGTAAGACTTTCCTATTTTCCTATTTCCTATTCCTTATTTCCAGAAGACTGTTATGAATGCTTGAGGTGGGCCTGTGAGGATGGGTGGGGAGGCCTCCCCAATTTCAGATGTGGGAAGCAGGTAAGGAATGGCCAACAATATAAACTCTTTGACATCTCAATTTTGAGTAGAGTGCTTTCAGACTTTCTTTTGAGAACTTTGAAAGGACTGCTTGTGGGGTAATGTGGAAAACAGAATTTATTTTCCCTCCTTCATCTCTGACTGTGATTGTTTCTAGAATATGAAAAATGGGGACTCCAGAAAACCAATAGTACTTAGGGTCAACAGTGTGCATGCCTATATGCAAAATCCTTAAGAGGATCAACAAGCTATACTAGAGCTGAGTACAAAGTTGGTTAGTAAATAGAGCTGGTGTCTCTTCCCTAATCAAATGCTTGGGAACTCCTGGCATTTGAAAAGCAAGCAAAGAGGGTGTTATCTATCACTATCGAGTTGGGGCAGTTTCATTGTTTTAATAAATTGAGTTTGGAATGTCCAAGTCAAAATGGCAATGATGGAAGGAACACTAGAATAGAACTAGAAAGATCTAGACTAGATTCTGCCTTTTATGCTGCAACATGCAACTGTGGGCAAGGCACTTAACATTTTCATTAGTAAAAAAAAAAATCTAATAATTTGTGATTTTTTTCATTAAAATATTTATGATTATACACTTTTCATCAGTAAATAAATCTAATAATCTCAATCTTTTTCATTAAAATCTTCCTGATTATTTTTTGGTTGTGAGCCTAGCCTTTAATGGCTGAGCCATCTCTCCAGCCAAAGTCTTTCTGGTTACAAACCTAAACCTCACCAAATTTTGCTAATTGATAAATATATCATTCATTCATATATACTGGCTCAACCTATATGTGGAGTTATGAAAAGATAATGGTTATATTCTGAATGTTTATAAGGAGAGAAAGAAGTTAAATCATTCTTCAAAAAGAAGCACACACTAAACCAGGCCTAGTGGCATTGGCTTGTAATCATGGCTACTTGGGAGGCTAAAGCAGGAGGATTCCAAATTCAAGGCCAGCCTGGGCAATATACTAACACCCTGTTTCTAAACGAACAAGTAGGACTGGGATATAGCTCAGTGGCAAAATGATTTCTGAATAAGTGTAAGCCCTAGCGCGCATGCGCGTACACACACACGCATATACACACACACACACACACACACACACACACACATGGCAGGGATGGGGGACACACACATGAGAGAACATCAGTTAGGGTGTGGTGTGCTAAAATAACCTTATTTGAGGTGCCTTTTAAAGAAATGAGGCTCCTTTTTGCCAGCCATAAGTAAGCATCTGAGCATTAAGACTGTAATGATTGGGAACAGGCAGGAAGTGGAGTTATTAATTCTCTAAGTGCAAGCAAACTATGCACTGGGCATTACTTGAAATGGCCTGTAATTTTGTTTCTGTAAGTAGTTTTAAGGTTTCTAGCCTGCTCTAGACTTGGTAGTGAAAATTGTGGTACTAAATGATGAGATGATGAAATGAGAAAAGTAATGAATACTTCATCTACCCATGCCCTTCTCCTAAAACAAGCAGACAGAAGCAAAGCATTAAAAGTCATAGCACAATCTATGAAAATAAGCATCCTCCATCCTCATTCCCCAAGTCACCACTAGTTAACACAATCCTTGTGTGCTATCTATGCTATTTTCTCCAGTTCATAAATAAAGAATTGAAGGCTAAAAAGGATAGATAACTTTCTCAGGGTGCATGGACTCAAGAGTCGCATTCAACCTCATATCTCTCATATAGGGACTTAAGTGGCATGGTATATGACAGTCAACTTTGGAGAGTAAATTACCAACACCTAGGTTACGACCTAGACTTTGTTATTAGACCCAGTTATTTGGCTTACTGCTAAAGCCATATAGCCAAAAAACATAGTATGGCTGGAAGAAACAGGGAAGCTCCCAAGTCTGCATTTTAGTTTATTAAACACATACCAGCTCATCTATAAAACTGAAACTGGGGTTACATTGGTCTATTCTAAAGGCCTCTTCTAGTTCTAAAAGTCAATGTTTCTATACCTATTTATGAGCATGGTAACCAATCTCATCATTAGTCACCACTGAAGAAAGCGAAACACAGTGGTTCACACCTGTAATCCTGGCACTTAGGAGACTGAGGCAAGAGGATTGCTGTAAGTTCAAGGCCACCAAGTTGAGTTCTGGGCCATCCTACACTACAGAGTAAGATCCTTTAAAAAAAAAAAGAATAGAGAAGAAGGAGTGACAGGGAGGGAGGGCAGCAGTAAGAAGGAGAGAGGGAGATAGGGTGAGATTGAATAAATGAATGAATATATGAAAATTTAATTTCAGGCTATCCTGAAATGGCTACATAGCAACACCCTGTCTCAAACAAAACTAAAACAGCACTGGAGGGGGTTGTCAAAGTCAAGAGCAACTCTGGCAAAAGTATGTGCAGTAAGTACACAATCCAACCAAGTAAGGACAGAGTGACATAAGCCAAAAAGGATGCAAAGTAAGAACAAACAAAAATCTGACCTACTTCTGTAGGCTTACCATTGAGTCAAGTTAACACACTGAAAAATCAAGAGATTCATTAAAATCAAAAATAGCATTTTTTAAGGAGAAAGATCACCAGAGTAAAAGAGATTCAAAGATAAGTCAGTGATGAAAAGAAAAATCTAAAGATCAGCAGAAACTCTATTGTAACCCTATTTATAAAGAACTGTGGGCTTGGAAAAGAAATCCAGGAATAGCTGTAACCTACTTTATGAAATCACAAACCTGACATCTTTGTATAGCCAAAGAGGCCACCAAAACAGAACTTTAAACAGATATAATGAAAAAAGAAAGTCAATCCATCCTTGAACAAAACCATAGGGGTACCATGTTTGATTCTGGTTGCTCTTATTGAAGATGGGACAGCAGCAACCAAGGCAATCAGTGTGGCCATGGAGGTTTGAATGGTGATGTTACTATTTTATGTACCAAAAAAAGATGAAGACCCTTCAATCTTTGGAGATGAAGGACAAGTTAAAGAACAGAGAAAAATTTGTGAAATCACAAAAGATGCACAATGTCGCCAAATCTTACAGGAATCCCTGAGGTTTGAAAGAGATCTGGTTTGGGTATAAAAAGGAAGTGTGATGGTACCAGAAGCAGCCAGGGTGCTATAACTCATTTAATCTAATTCTTTATATAATAAAGGCTGGGAATTTTGTTTCAAGGTTCCCCTTACACAGAATTCAGATTCTTGAATTTTAAAACTCAGATTCTTGATTTATATAAAATAAGAAGCCAGTATAGAGTTTTCTAGCTCTCTAGGTAAAAATAAGAATGGAATCAACTGGAGAAAATACCAGATGATTAACTAAACATTTCATAATAATTTAAGAAATCTGTTCATTCCAAGAGAAAAAATATTTTAATTATTGCTATTCTAAAACTACTGAGCTTAAATATGCACTCCTAGATTGTTCAATAAATTTGGTATATGTCTCTATTTAAGAATGATGACCTAAAGCCAGTAAGATGGCTCAGGGTCTAAAGGTGCTTGCCTCTAAGATCTGGTGATCTGAATTTGATCCCTAGGACCACAAGATAGAAGGACAGAACTGATGCCCACAGCTGTCCACTGATCTCCAGACACTGGATATGGCACATGTGTATCAACACATAAACAAATATAACTAAGAATGATGGTCTGACAGTAATATATAACCACTCAATTATCAAATATCAATGTTCAAACTGCACTTTCACCAATAGCCTCTCCTGGGCTCTTTTCATGGTGCCAAGCCTTCTTTGCATGGCCCCTTTAATCTGGGCTTTCAATTGCCACTGAGGCTGCACCTTCACCAAACAGTGCCAAGCCTCAGCTGCTCTCCATGACCCCTTCATACCTTTAAAACCAGCACCACCTAGGTGACCCTTACAGTACCAAGTTCAGCTACCAGCATGAGATACAACCTCAGCCAGTTCTGGAAGAGAGCTTCTGTGTGCTGACCTTGAGGAAACATTTTCCAGATTTTAAGATAATCTGGTTTGCAGGAAAAATAACTGGTAACCTTGTCTGCAGGAAAAATAACTGGTAACCTTGTCTGCAGGAAGAGTTCTCTCATGGGGTGGAATTCTCATTACCATAGCAGATGTGTCTTGTCAGAATCAATATCTGAACAGGTTTGCAGAAAATAAAACAAAACAAATGGACTCTTCGAGGTCTGGAGTTTCTTTCTCTTCTTCCCTGTCTCCACATTAGATTAGCTGGCATGAGATTGTGCCTCATGTTGCAGGCATCATTTTTAGTAGTTAATCACTGTGTGTGCTCAGCAAGGACAACGTGGAGGCATATTTATACAGACAAACTCTGCCAGACCTCAGCAGAGGGAACCACTATCCCTGCCAACACCATACTGGACAGTGGAATCCCGAGTATCTGAGCTCATGTATTTTTATTGATTCAGAACTCCTCAGGTGTTCTATTGATAGCATGTGTAGATACTGAGCAATCAAACATACACCACATAAATCCGAAATTTGCAGACAATACAAAACACCAAGACCTAGACAGCCCCTCACCCAACAGTGCATAAAACAATTATTTTATACATAACTAAAAATAAACTTCCACAACAGAGTTCTGATGACAATTATTTTTTAGCTTGCCAATGAGACCTGAAAGGTGAATAGAGTCAGAAGTCTCCATACACATGCAAATGTGGTGCTTTGATCTTCTGTTGCAATCACTCTCTTTAGATCACCATTTGTCTCTTGACCACCTGTCATTAGTCTAAAGTCACTGCTCAAAGAGCTCACTTTCAATGGTCTCACAGTGGGTTAGCCAAGGGCAACTGCTTCCATTAGATCACAGGCACACAGGCATGCAGGCACATAGCTCCAAGCACACTGCCTCCTAGAATAAGCTAAAAAGCATTTCCCAGTGCCTTCCTTTATGATTGTCCTCACAATGGCTGCTCAAAGTACTGAGTAATATGCATGTGCTCCACATAAGTAGCATATCATAGTTCAGTTACATCAAATGCTATGGAATCTATCCTAGGAATCTTTGGTTAGCATGCCCTCTTTGTTATTTCATGCTTTCTAAGTATCTGAGGTGAGGGTGATGAGACTGTTCATAAATATAGAAGCTTGTGCCTTACAGTGCTTAGTAAGTGTACACTAACAAAGCCAAACTATGCTACCTATCCTTAGGCTTTGCATCAGATGCAGAGGCTGATGCTGTTACCTTTTACTCTTTTTCAAGTGGTAGATTGCAACGCAATGTTTTACATAAACCAGAGAAAGCAGAAAATGGAGTACTTCATTAACACAAGACTTTGTGATGCTTTTGCTTCAATATGGCATAGTATATGTATGGAAACTAGGCTAGGATTTACAAAGTATTTTTACTAGGGTCTCTGTACTAGTAAGTTTGAAAAACTACTGCCTAAAGCTCCTCAAAAGTCATGTGGACTTTAATTATCAGTATTTCTTTGTCTGTTTTTGGTTGGATAAGAGCTCACAGCTAAGGTTTCAAAACTAATGCACTAGTAAAATATATTATTTGAAACTTTCTTGCCCAGCAGAGAATTTTAATTCTTTACTTGAAACAGTATAGAAGTGTGATCAAGACCCCCTCCCCAAATATGGTATTTCTTATTGAAAAAGCTTTTATTCTCACAATAAGTGGTTCTAAATATAAAAATTCCCCTTCTCCAGACCACCTCCCACTTATCCTTGTATTTCTTGCTGTGACTAGGAGCTGGAGAACACAGTGACCAAGTGACCAATCTTTCACAGCACACAACACTTGCGGGAACTACAGAAGCATTTGTTTTTAATCAGCTTTTCCATTGTAATCTATGTAGAAACGTGTAGTTAAGAAGATTCTTCCTAGTCTTTGGAACAAAAATTTCAACCTTAATGTAAATTAAAATAGATGTTCTAATATCATGAAATACAAAATATTTCAAAGTATGACAATAAATAAGTTGCATCCACTCCCTGAGATTATGATTTTAAAATCACAGGGCTAGGGTCTAACCAAGTAAATCCCATCTTTCCCACATTTTAATTACAAAAAAATACAGAAGTAAAAGAAAATACATATATACCTTCACTGTCCTTGAATTTCTTGATTGCCACAATTTCATGTGTTTCCTGCAAAGGAAAAAGAGGCAGAGGGAAAGTCATTCTCCAATCCCAACTGGGGATCCCAATTATCTGGGGACAGAGAAGTAGAAACACAGATCATCATCTCCAACCACCCATTTTGTTGTTTCAAAATCCTCTCATCACCCTGGAGACATTTTTAAGGAAGGAGAATAATGGGGAGTGGAAGGGGGCAAAGACCAGGCACTGGTCTATGTGCATGAAGCATTACTGTAAACTATCAATGTCTTCAAAAGTACAGGATACAAAAGAAATAAAAGAATATAAAGAAGAATTCATATAAACATCATATTCATATAAACCCTTCTTAACAGCTTAGTATATTTGCTTCAGGATATTTTTTTCTCAACTTGGAACCATAATATTGTATGCCTTGTTATATGTTGTTGTGTATGTCGCTTCATATTGTATAAATAACATTTATACCTGTTTGTAAATAACTATTTAAAGCACCAATTGTAATAGATGATTATTTAAACAGTCTATCAATGAACATTCTCCGACAAGGGCATCTTCATTTCCAGAGCATATGCTATAGTGATAGAGATGGTTCAAAGGTCATGAATGCTGAAGGCTCCTGATAGATACTGCCAAGCTAACAAGCAATTGTGTGTGTGTGTGTGTGTGTGTGTGTGTATAACTTTCACAGCTCCTTTCAGCAGTGTATAATATCCAGTCCATAATCAGAGCCAAAAAATATCATTATTTCAAAGAATATTTTAGTAGATATGTTTCTTTTTAAATTAATTACGTTTTGTTTATTTATTGGGGTTTTGGGGATACACGCACAGTGCATGTGCAAAGGTCAGAGAACAATTTCTGTGGGTTGGGTCTCCATTTCCATCATGGAGGTCCTAAGAATAAAATTCAGGTTGTTAGGTTTGGCACTAGGCCATCATGCTGGCCCTGAGTAGAGAAGTTTTCTATTACCTAGTAAATAAAATGAACTCTATTAGGGTTAATATGTTTTTTTTTTTAACTGATTCATGGGTGAAACTTGTAAACTGAGCTACTTAAGGTTATTCTTGAAGAGTATAATACACAATCAAATTGCTATAACTGGTCTTTGCAATTATGTCCATCATATGTATTTCCCCAGTCCTTACTTGAACATAGTTATTTGTTCACATTTGTGCATTTTCATATTTTAATGTTTTCATTCCTTAAATCTTTTTTCAATGAAAATTTACTTTAGCAAATGACAAAGTGAGGAACTCCAGATTGAAGATAATTTCTAAATGCTGAACCAATTTTCCCAATCCTCTTCAGTGATGATTGTACTGTTTTATCTTGGCATCCTTACAGACACATTCTAGATTTACATCAGAGATTTCTTGTCATCTCCAGTCTGGTGTGGGCTACTGACCTCGCTATTCTTATGCCAGAACCACTTTAAACTACCGGTGCCTTTAACACTAAACTGGAATTCTAGATCCTGATTTTGTCATCACTTGGCTGAATCAAACTAAGAGTAGGTTTTAGCTGCTAAACCTAACATAAATATATGCATACAAGCTATTGTGTCAACTATATTTATTTACATATTCAATTGCTTCCCCATTTACGAAAAGTTATTTTCTCCAATCATTTTCATATATTTGAATGCTTGATTTGCACTAATTTTGGTTTTTTTTTTTTTGCTTTATCACAAATGTATCTCTGAATGTTTTCTGAGGCAGTACCCTATTTTCCTATCATGTGAACACCCTCACATATGCAGCAACTGGGCAGGCACAGAATTTTTGGAATGGTTTGAGATGTAGCTTAGTGGTAAAAGGATGTTTAGCATGTGTGAGGTTAAAAAGAAAAATGCAGGAAGGAAGAAAGGAAGGAAGGGAGGGAGGGAGGGAGGAAGGAAGGGAGGGAGGGTGGGAGGGAGGAATGAATGAATTTTGTATTCTTACAGATTTTCTGTATGTTTGTAGCAAAGCTCTGGAAAGTGTCACTAGCATCACCAAAACTGGAAATCCATACCTTATTAAGAATAAAATGTCTTGCAAGAAATCCATATAGTAGCTATTTTTTCAAGAGGGAAAAAATAAAGGCCTTAGAGAAGGCTTGCTCATGCTGAGGAGATAGCTCAGTTGGTAAAGTGCTTTGCCATGCAAGCATGAGGCCTTAAATTTGATCCCAAAAAAACATGTCAAAAAGTAAGGTGTGGTGGCATGAGCTTGCAAGCTCAGTTCTGGGAAGGTAGAGACAGGCATATCCTGAGGTTCACTGGCCAGTCAGCCTAGACTACTTGATGAGCTCCATGCCAGAGGGAGACACTACCTAAAATAAACAAGGTCGATGGCATCTGATGAATAACACCTGAGGTTGTCACCTGTCCTCCCTCCCTACATACATACATATATATGTATATATATGCATATATACATACATATGTGTGTGTGTGTGTGTGTGTGTGTGTGTGTGTGTTTGTTTTCTAACATAAATTATAGTGATAGCACAGAAGGCTCTAAACAGGGAGCCATGATGGTCTCTGGTTTTTGGAAAAGAAGTCTGTGTCCAATTTTGTTTTTGTTCCAGAGTAGTTAATTTATTATTATTTTTAATACCAAGATTCTCTTAGGTCACTTATTTTCCTTGAAACTGCCTATATTCTAGAAGAAATCCATGTGTTTGTGTTAAGAACTAATATTATCTGAAAAGTATTGATGCTCAGAAGGTTTTCTTCTAATAACCTTACATACTGTTTCTACTCTAATTTTTCTAGTAATTTCCACTATAAACCTTATATCGTTCAGGTGTAGCTTTCATAACTGCTTAATCTGTTTTGTTCGGTATTATACCACCAATACCTAGTGTATCAGGCACTATTAAATACTATATCAGGTATTTAATATTTAGAAACAATTTAATGAATGAATTATTTAAAAAGCAGTGTAATCATTTTTTGTTTTTCCTTTGTTCCATTTTAGGTTTCTTCATCTTTCCTTATCTCAGTCAAGTCCTGAATGTGTTGCCTTGGTTCAGTTTGTTCTGTGCAAAACATGGCAAATCACCATTCCCTTTCAGGAGATAAAGTAGATGTCTTGACTTACTCTGCTTGTTACACAAAAGTCATTTCCAGGACTGGGTGTTGCTTCTAAATCTCAAGGCAACATTTTATCTTGACTCCTCTTTTCATAGTCCTCCTCTACCCACACCTCACTTTTAACCTCATGCATATTACCAAGACAGAAAGAAAATTGATGAGACTGGCACCTGACGAAGATTGATGTACTCAGCCTGATTTCAAACCTGATTCCTAACAAACACCCTCCTCACTGGGCTTAGCCAGTGTGAACTTGGACTATTTGGGAAGGGCTCTTGGAACAAGGAGCCAAGGGTTCTTGGAACAAGAAGCCAAATGAGCACATGCCATTTACTCTTTTCTGTGTAGGCTCTAGAGCACACTACCTTGCTATTGGTGGCTCCCATATTTCTCTTCAGATGCCTTCTCTATTTCTTGCCTTACTTATGTATTTGGGGCACATTAG